>JABXWE010028854.1:0-21827 GCA_014611495.1 Limonius californicus | reverse complement strand
CTCTCTCTCTCTCTCTCTCTCTCTCTCTCTCACTCTCTTCGACAGACATTGTTAGTCCAGTATTTGCCATAGTTCTCCCCAGTGCTTATTATTTTGTATTTTCTTTCTCTCTTCTCTTTAAAGCTTCTTATGTAACTTTTTCTTCGATGTGATGCATTTTGTTGTTCCCGGTGAAGTGACCAGCAGTAATCACCCATCATGTTGACATTCCACCGTTCCTGGTAACGTTTCTCCATCACCTCGATGTCCTGGTGAAACCGCTCCCGCTGGCCTTCACCCACATCACCCAAGTTGTCAGGGAAAAAGTCAAGATGGTTGTATAAGAAGTGAACTTTAGGCTCATCAGGCATCCCAGATTTTTGCCCTTGTCTATCATATTATCTACGATAAGCTCATAGTTTGGGTCTTTAACATTGCCCAAAAACTTAGTCATAACTTGCTTAAATGATATCCAAGCCCCCTTCTCCATTGTAGTTATTTATGTTTCAAAGTTGGAATCGAACATCATTGTACGAATGTCAGGCCCAATGAAAACCCCTTCTTTCAGTTTGGCTTCCGATAAATGAGGATCTTCTCACATAATTACTTAAAACATTCACCATCTTTAGGCAAGGCTTTTACGAACTGTTTCATTAATCCTAGTTAAATGTGAAGAGGTGGTAGAAGAATCTTCTTTGGATCTACTAAAGTTTTATGCAAAATCTTCTTCTCTCCAGGTGTTAAGTTTTTTCTTGCAGGCCAATGTTTTGTGGACCAGTGGTGATTCCTTGCTCTGCTGTACTACGCACATATAAAACATGGAAACTTAGTACATTCCTTTTGTTGGCCAAGGAGCATGCAAACCATTTTCAAAACCCCACATATCATCCAATCGTGAGCAGGATAGTTAATTTTCTGTAAAATCATGTCTAGATTTTCGTAAGTGTCCGTCATATAGACTGAATGAGCCACAGGCAGTGGAGCATAAGTATTTCCATTGTTTAAAAGAACAGATTTTAAGCTTGTCATTGATGAGTCTATAAAAAACCTCCGATCTTCGTTGTTGTACGGGATTCCAAATTCATTCATTAGACCACCAATATTATGGTAGTAAACTAAATCCTCTTCCTGTCTAAAAAATGAACTGCTGATCTATTGTTCTATAATAGTGAATAGATGTCAGATGCCAACAAATGTTTTTCTTTTAGCCTAGGGCCAAGCAATTCTGCTTTTTCTTTAGTCAAACACAAATATTTTACCAAATCATTTAATTCAGCTTGTGTAAACAACTGAGGTTCTAAATTTGCTGGAGAAAATTGTAATGCATCATCCACCGTCCATCATCGGTCCACCTTCGACAGATTCATTCAGGTTTACTGGACTCGTCAAGTAACACATCGTCAATATACTTTGGTGGCTCAGGGACAAGAAGTCCTGGACCACGATCGACTGGCCGAATAGCTGAAGGAAGGTTAGGGTAGGCAATTACTTTCTTATTTTTCGAGTTATATCCAGTAACATCAATGCTACAAAAATAACAATCGTCTGAACGATTTTTTTATTCTCTCCATACCATGGGTATACGGCAAACCTAAAAGCTGTCTTTGCTTTTTTGGGCCATTTTCTAAGGTCTTCAACACAAACATAGCAAACCTTGTGTGGAGCCCAATGTTTTCTTTGATCACCGAGTTTTACACCAAAATATGCAAATTACACTTTTTTAACAAAGTCTGTAATGTTTCGTGGATGTTTTTTAACTGCAAAATCACCACATATATAACAAAAACTGTTTTTACAATCACGGTTAGTCATACTTAGAGCACATTGGCAAACAACTGAAAAGTGAGGTTATGTTTGACTTAAAAATGCACAGATATTAGATAAAAATGAATTTCTCATATTCGTATATTCAAATGTGAAAAAAATGGTGGGTGATACGACTTTTTTATTATTATTATTTTCAAAAACATAAGAAGCAGACGAAATCATTAAAAAAGTTTTTTTATCATTGGCTTGTGTAATCGAGATTATAAAAGGTGCGCTCTTGGATGAGAATTCAACCTTGCATGTAGAATTAATGGAAATTGTTAGACAAGTCTATTTCCTGAAAATAGCTTAATCTAAAATAAATGTGTCGGTGCTCTAGTTTCAAAGTCAAAAAGTTCAAAACTCCAATTAAAAGCTAAATCTTGGATCCGATTTCATGACAAACTAAGGTGAACTGTATAATTAAAGCTGATATCTGTAGGAAGTTGCTATTTTAAGTCTGAAAATTAAATTCTGAAAATTAAACCTTAATTGAAGACAATGTTCCATTGTTTAAAGTAGACGGGGAAAAGTAAAGCTAATACTGAGCTAGAGACTGAAATTAAAGCTTCGTAATGTAAAAAAGTCAAATTGGTCAGGCTTCAGCGACCATAGTAAGTTAGTTGCCACTTCAAAGAGATAGATAGATAGATATTTTTTACTACTAGCAATTGATTACTGTTTTCATTTATACATTTCTCGTTTTGGTCATTCTTTTATAAAGTGGCGCTATGTATACCTTTGTAAATCATTTACCTTTAAATGTCGAAAAATACAAATATACAATGCGTTTTAAAATTCACTCCTGTATAATCAAGGACATGTTGTTACGATAACCATTACAAAATTATAAAGCACCTGAAACGTATTGGTACCTACCCGTTTTAAAGTGATCCTCAGTCTTAAATAGGCAGTACACAATACAGCTCTAAGACAAAAGTTTTCAAATTAAGCTCGGAGCATTCATTGTTATATTAGTTTTGGATGAATAGCATTAATGCTAGATTATATGCGCATCGTTAAACAGATAGAAGAATTGTATATAATTAAAAAGTTCGTTGGGAACTTCAAAAACATGAGCAGTGTTCAAAATCATGAGACCACGGGAAGATATACCCAAAGCTAATGAATTTGTTGTACTTGAAAAGACTACTGACAATCTCCACACAATTTTTAGGATGAACAATCCAACTGCTCGTGGTAAGTTCCTTTCATATTTCACAAACGTTAAAGTAATGCAGCAATGTATAGCAATCTCTATATTTAAAATAGATTATTTTAAAAATTATAATCTAAAAATGTACTGTGTGTTGCCTTCATCTGAAAATTACAGCTCGTGATTATATAAATAGGCAACCTGTACAAAACCCTTCTATATTATCAATTTTGTTCAAGAAAAACAATAGTTGGTAAATCGACCTTTCTCTAATATTTTTTTCCTGTTTGTTATTCTGACAGAAGTCGTTAAAGCTTGTCACTGAAGTGTCTGATTTGCATGTATGTAACTCAAAAAAACAAGTCTGCCACTTTTCCTTTATGTTTCTGTTGAAGCTCATAACTTTTGAATGGCGTTTCAAATAAAACTGTGACGTTAACTTTTTTTATTCATTATAACGAGGTGTGCTACACTATATATGCAGAGTATGGATACAAATTTTATAACGCCCATGTTTACATGTAACTTTTCTTAGTGTCTTTAATTCAAAGCTTAGCAACAGAAAAGAAATATATAACCATCACAAAATGACATCTCAAATGTTTCTACAAATGTTTATCATAGAATACACATTTAATTACTTCGATTATTGTGATTTATGTTTTCCGATTGCATCCGCGTGTGATTTTCATGTTGTCATTGTTTTGCGCTCTATTACTAAGGGCTTGAGGAGCTCCAAGTTATCCAAAGAAAAATGGAAAGATCTATAATCGGCATCAAATTGAGAGATCGTGTACGCAACACAGAAATATGCAAAAGAACTGGAGTTTGCGACATTATCGAGAAAATAACACGACTATAATGGAATTGGGCAGGACACATCGCGAGACTGACAGACTCCAGATGGACAAAGAGGATAATGGAGGCAGACGAACAGAGTCTGAGAAAAGACTGGCAGGACATTGGATGAGAGACGTACAGGATCGATCTAGCTGGAAACAGTTAAGGGACGCCTATGTTCAGCGGTGGACTAAAATACAGGCTGGAGGATGATGAGGAGTATTATAATCCTGAAAATGTCCCTTATGACATGGGCCTCATAAAGCAGTTTAGTTATTTTAACGGTTGATTACTACCAATCTTATTTTGCTGACATGTCGTCGTGTATTGATACGAAAATATTCAGAACTGGAGATATCCTTTGCAATGGCAGAAGAAACGTTCACGAAAGGTTCAATCCGGAACTAGGCAGCATTGATATTGGACTCAGAAAGCAGTTTAATTATTTAAACGGTTGATTAGTACCTCTTTTATTTTGCAGACGTGTCGTCGTGTATTGATAGCAAAAATTCAAGGCTGAAGACGTCCTTTGTAATTACGAAAGTAACGTCGGCGAACGATTCAATCCGGAAATACACATCATTGATATGGGACTCAGAAAGCCGTTTAGTTATTTGAACGACTGATTTCTACTAATCTTATTTTGCCGACGTATCGTCGTTTATTGATACGAAAATATTTAGGACTAAAGATATTCTTTGCAATGGCGGAAGAAACGTTAAGGAAAGGCTCAATCCGGAAATATACACCACTGATATGGGACTCAGAAAGCAGTTTAGTTATTATTTATTTTAACGGTTGATTACTACTAATCTTATTTTGCCGACGTGTTGATACGAAAATATTCAGGACTGGGGATATCCTTTGCAATCGCGGAAGAAGCGTTAACGAAAGGTTCAATCCGGAAATAGACACCATTGATATTGGACTCAGAAAGCAGTTTAGTTATTTTAACAATTGATTACTATCAATCTTATTTTGCCGACGTGCTGTTGTTTATTGATACGAAAAATTCAGGGCTAAAGATGTCCTTTGTAATGTTAGAAGAAATGTTAGCGAAAGGTTCAATCCGGAAATAGACACCAATAACTGACTTCAGAAAGCAATTGAGTTATTTAAAGGGTTGATTACTACCAATGTTGTTGTGCCAAATTGTTTTCGTTTATTAATACGACAATATTCAGGGTTGAAGATGTCATTTGCAATGTCGGAAAAACATCGTCAAACGGCAGTTTAGTTACTGTTGATTACTACCAATCTTATATTACCGACGTCTGTTCGTTTATTGATACGAAAATAGTCAGGGTTGGAAATGTCCTTTGCAATGACGGAAGAAACTTCGGCTAAAGGTTCAGTCCGGAAATAGACACCATTGACATTGAATCAGAAAGCAATGTAGTTATTTAAACGGTTGATTATTATCAATCTTCTTTTGTTGACGTGTCGTCGTTTATTGATATGAAAATATTCACGGCTGAAGATGGCCTTTGCAATGACGGAAGAATGAGGTCGAGGAAAGGTTCAATCCGAAAATAGACACCATTGACATTGACCTCAGAAAGCAGTTTGGTTATTTAAACAGTTGATAATTACCAATCTTATTTTGCCAATGCATCATCGTTTGTTGATACGACAATATTCACGGCTGAAGATGGCCTTTGCAATGACGGAAGAATGAGGTCGAGGAAAGGTTCAATCCGAAAATAGACACCATTGACATTGACCTTAGAAAGCAGTTTAGTTATTTAAACGGTTGATTATTAGCAATCTTATTTTGCCGACGTGACGTCGTTTATTGATATTGAGCTGAAGATGTCCTTTGGAAGGGCAGCGGAAATGTCTGCAAAAGATTTCATCGCAGAAACAAATATTGAAAACGAAAGTTTACTATTCAAAGTAAATTATCTTCGAAAGCAGGTAGTTGAACATAGGGTGTTTCAACTACAATAAGCACAATATAAGACAATAATATTTGGCAATTGATACATATTCTGTCGTCAGTATTTGTTTATTAGTCCATATATACATAACTGGGTATTTTATCTTATTTGTCAACTTTGGACCACCTTTTTAGAATGTAAAACTTACGTTACAATACTGTTTCACCTACATGATCGGTTTCAATGACGACTATAGTTTCAATGGCACGCCTATGTATTTATATTCTAAATATAGAAATATCAAATTGCCTTTCGCATGAATTGGTAATTAAATTTTTGCACATATTTCTTACATTGTATTTACGTCTTCAGTTTTCAACTCTGTGTATACTTCTCCGTTCGGTGTTCTTTCTCAATACTTGGGTACAATTAAATAATCTGTTGCTAATATATGCAGCGACCCCTACAAGGATATGTTCTAAATGTTAAATGATACAATTTTCAAAATTAACAGTACAGTACAATGTAAAATGAGATCATGGAGTTCCGAATATTACCATTTAAAATTGCACGAACCATTCACTGCTGGGTTCAATATGCTTTCATAGCAATTACGGAAAACAAATTTTGTCTCTGGCAATTTCGTGTTATCCAGCCTGAAATAACATTTGATTAGTATTCACGGTGGTAGGCCAAACGGTAATCTGACACAAGGTATCGGGGTGTGTTAGCTTTAATTCGTACACCCTGTCGGTGGACTGTTGCGAATAATTGGTAAATAAAGTCCTAACTGAGAATAGAAATTACATTTTCCACGTTTTCAGCTCGTATAGTTACCTATTACCGTAATCAGGTGGTTATATAACAATTTTTTTTTGTTTAATAACTATAAATATAATATAATTAGTTAAAACAGTTTTTATTTGATTTTATTTGAATGATACTTAAAATATCTTATAATAATATTATATTTTATTATTATTTAATACAAATTTCAATTAAATAGAACTAGCACGGATTACTACATAATTAATAATAATACATTATCGTTCTGTTTTGCTTCTGCAGAATGTTTATTTCACTGTAATTCAACAATTATGCTGATTTAAAAATTACTCACTGGAGACATGGGTTTACGGTCCCCTCACGCCCCAGTATATACGAGAATAAAATAATAATGCTTTAAAATACAATATAAATAAATTGATAAAAATTAAAACAACATTATCCATTAATCGTGTATTATGTAAATATAATGACAAATCGTTTATTATGTACCTATAGGATTACAATTTTTAGGACAACTTGTATATAAATTATTGTAAATCTAGGAAATTTTTTAGTTAAAAAATATATCTATAATGTGGCACAAAAAGAGATGTATTGCGGTTGTATATGAAAAATAATAAGTATATTATAAATAGTTATATAAGAGAGGGTTTTATTTGAATAAACATTTCCTGATTTATAGAGAATCCTTGTCCAAGACCTCTGCAATGGGTTTGGAGAATTCCGAATTTCTTTTAAAGGGACTAGTTATGTCGATTGCCTTTGTAAGACCACTCAACGATAATTCTCCTCTCACTTGTTTATCTAGTTGATATTTCCAGTAAGTTGCAGGTGCAGAAGAGTAAAGGGGATACTTCAAGAAGAGCTGTGAAAAATAAATAAGGTAAGATTCAGTTTTGGTAGAATTTTTATTGGTTTGGCTTAAAACTACCAAGAATGCTTTGCTAGTTAATTGAATAGTATATTAAAACATGAGTTACAGAAGGCAACATATTCAAGCACGAATCCGAAATTCGGACACGAGCCGCGTAGCGGAACGGAAGAGTGCTTGAATGGCCTTCTGTAACGAGTTTTTTATACTATTTTTTCTGTTTCGGCTTCCATTTACATTATTTATTTAAATTTTTTTATAAAAATAGTTGACAATGTCTAGGAAACTTTTGGTAGAATATAGTTAGGTTGGCAGCAATTATTTGTGTTTGTCAGTTGTGGGAATTCGACGTTTCAAAGTTTATTTAATACGAAATCGACATTATAGTTTAATGCAAAATATATCAATTTAAATTCCGCAGACCGCGATAATACTCAGATCTGCTAGTCTTTCAGCAGGGAATATATACTTAATGTCAGACCGCAGGCACACCAATCGCTGACAACAAAATGTCACGAAAAATCGTTTAAGAATGGACTCCATTCTAGTCTTAAAAGTAGTGCGAGAATAATGTCATTGTAATGCCGAAACAGAGAAACAGATTTACAAAACGCCGAAGTGGCCCTACCAAAACACTTATAAGTAGCAAAGCGAATTCCTACAAGGAGGGTTGATACGCTTTTTTGCCAAATATCTTTTGTTAATTGTTTCTACAGAAATGTCTTTGCAAATAAATATATTGCCATCTACCGGGCAATAATTTATTAAAAATAAAAATCTGTATACGAGGTTAGGCAACTTAGTTCCCGGATTGCAGCTACAGCACTGGACCAAAACCAAAGCAGAGCAGCATAAATAGTTCACAGTGTTATCAATAAAGTCGAAATTTTTCCGCAGGACGCTAGCGCATACATTGTTTTGTCAGTCGTCATGGAGCAACGAGTGAATATTACATTTTGTTATAAATTAGGGAAAATTAGGTCGTACTAAAGGATTTGAATATTTTAAACGTTTTAAACGTTTTGAAAAAAAACCGGGCGTTTATTGATCTCTCGAAATGCAGATTCGGTTGCAAGAATTCCTGAAATTGTGGCAGACGATCACCGAATAAACCTCCGAATGATAACAGATGGGTTAAACATCAATATGGAGACGATTCTATACATTTTCAATAAAAAATTGGTTAAGAGATTTGTGCAAACTTCCTCCTGCACGGTTTTACGAATGACCATAAATAGAGAAGAGACAGACTTTATTTCGATTTGTCACAACAATGCAAATTTTATTAACTGCATTGTCAACGGTAACGAGTCAGGTGTGTTTCAGTATGAACCTGAGACGAAACGCCAGCGGATTTTGGGTATATGTTTCGTTTGCAAAAATTTAGAACCAAAACCATGTTATCTACCTTTTACCTACACAGAATGCGATTCACAAAGAATTTGTGTCTGAAGGACAAACAGTAAATATTGCATTCTACATTAAAGTGATGAAGAGATTACTGCAACGCACTTCTCCTCGAGTGTATCTGAAATTTCGTGAAATGGGTAGTTAGTTTTTGTTGCATGACAGTGCACCTGCCCATTCTGCAAATTCTAAATGTATTGTCAGAATTTTTGACATTAATGTTGGAGTTATCTAGATTCAAGTAGGAAACGTAAGGAAGGTTTAATTTTTAAAAATGCTACCATAAAATGAGAATGCGATCACAAAAGACGGAATAATTCACAAAATAAAATTCTATAGATTTGCTTTAAATTCCTTAGCAAACGATACCGTAAATATTTTCACTCCTGTTTTTTTTTTATTATTTTCTTAAACTATCCTGTGTAATTGTGAAACTTTCTTCGTTCAAACAAATCGCAAGCAATGCAAATCAAACTTTTACTCGTATGTGAAGTATTTCCCGCTAACGTAAATTCAAAAATGTGTTCACAAAATGCCACAATCATAATTGTCACGCACAGGATACATATTATAGTTCCAGCAACTTTAAACGACAAAATTATAAATCTACAGGACTGTATAATAATAATAATAATAAAATTATGTTACAATTCTATATTTTCTGTCTCGTTAAGTAAAAACCAAATAGGGAGTATTTCTTTTAGTTATTGATCATCAACATCATTAATCGTTTTTCCTGTAGATTTGATTTATTTAGTTTGGTAGCAACGAAATGGGCATGGTATTTACTGAGTAATATAGAGGAATCATTTGTTACAATAATTTCCATATTAGAAAAAAATAAATAAAACACACGATGTCATAATTATAGGCAATCTTAACTGCAGGTTCGGAAAAGCAAGGGAGACTAAGGTATTGGGAAGTTTCGGAGAGGAAACATGTAATGACAATGGTAACAGATTGATTCAGATATGCAGAGAACACGAATACAAAATTACAAATACATTTTTCGAACACAGGGATATCTATAATTATACATGGGAAGAAACTACCAGAGGACGAAAATCAATTATTGATTTAATACTAATTAAGCAAGATACAAAATTAAAAACAAGAGATGTCAGAGTACACAGACAACCCGAGTGTGGCACGGATCACCACCCGGTAGTAGGAAAATTTATATGTATGGGGCAAAGAACGAAAAACAAGAAAAGTAACTCAAACACAGGAGAACTACAAGAAGTAAAACAGTACCAGTATAAGACGGAACCTCTACATCAGGAAAGCATTAAACAATTATATCAGACTCGTCTTGAAGAACGACTAAACCCCACATTACACGGTACACCCACGCAAATATACGAACACGTAGTCCAATGTCCAATCACCGAGGCATACGAAGCCTTAGGACTAAAGGATAAAATAAACAAACACAAGGAGGAAATAAGCGAAGAAGTGAACAAATTTATAGAAACAAAAAATAAAAATACGTGGCGTGGTTAACAAATAACACACAACATACTAGAACAGAATACATAAAATGTCGACAGGCAATAAAGGAAAAAATGAAAGAAGAAAAAAATGAACAATGGAATAATATTTATACACAGATAGATACACTGGGATACGGAAAATCTACAGAAGCATGGCGAATAATTAAAAATACGCGTAGCAACACCAGACATAAAACAGACCTACAGATAATACCAACAGACCAATGGATAATGCACTGTATACAACTACTACAGGAAAGTAAAGAACAATATATGGAAGAAGAAATGGCAGAAAATATAGAACTCATAGAACCAGAAATAAACATACAAGATGTTAGGAAAGCTATAAAGGAATCAAAAAACAACAGAGCACTGGGACCGGGAGGAATTAAAGCAGAAGTATGGAAATATGGAGGAGAAAAATTAAAACAAATACTAACAAAGATATTCCAGAAAATTGAACAAGGAGAACACATGCCACTAGAGTGGAACACATCATATATATCCTCCATATTTAAACAAGGTGATAAGGACTGTAGGAATTATGGAGGACTAAGCGTTATACCATCTATAGCTAGAATATTTGATAGTGTAATTAAAATTAAAATCCAAGCAAATATGGCAGAAATAAGTGAAGAACAGTGCGGATTTAGAGCTCGCCGGTCATGCCTGGATAATATTTTCTGTGTACGACAAGTGATAGAAAAACATCAATACACACATGACATTTGTGGATTTAGAAAAAGCGTATGACAACGTCCGAGAATAAAAATTTGGCCCGCAATGCGTAGATTACAGATCTCAGAGAAATGGATTAATATTGTAAAACAGATGTGCAAGAATACAAAGGCAAAAATAAAAATCGGAAAGCTAATGACTCAAAACATCGGCACTACTAAAGGACTCAAACAGGGATGTACAATATCGCCATTATTATTTAATATACATATAATAGACGAAGTTTTACAAACATGGAATCATAGATGTATAGGAAAAGGAATAGATATCGGAAATAAAGAACTTAAATCGTTACTATTTGCGGACGACAAAGTAATCTTTGCGAAAACGAAAGAGGATATGGAATACATGATTGAAGAGCTAGACGAAGAATTTGAAAACAAATTAATGAAAATAAATTTTGACAAGACTGAATATATGTGTATTGGAGAAGAACAAGACGACATGCATATAAGACATCACACCATTAAACACTGCAATACGTTTAAATACCTAGGATCAATCATAACAAGTAATGGCACAATAGAGGAAGATATAAACAATAGGATCAGAATGGAAAAAAAGCAATAAGAGCGCTACATGGAAATATATGGAGTAAAACGTTAACAAAAGAAACAAAAAAATACATTTACGAAAGCATTGTACAAAGTATAGTTTTATATAACGAAAGAGAATAAATGGCGCACGGGAAAGATGTGGCAGGAAATGGGAATAAAATCGTCATCACTGGGAAGTTGGACAACAAAACTTTAAGATGGTATGGACATGTGGAGAGAATGCCGGAAGAGAGGTGGCCCAAAAGTATACTACACTGGACACCACAAGGAAGACAACAAAGAGGATGACCACCTCTCAGAGGGAAAACACACATAAATACGATCATGAAAGAGATAGATTTAAAAGTTGGAGACTGGGAAAACAGACAACTGTGGAAGCTGAAGACGACAAACCCATCATCATCATCATCTGACATGGAGCCTACTCGGAGGAAAAATTCGAAAAGGAGAAGAAGAAGAATAATTTCCATAAACTTTGTATCCCCAGCAAAACAATATCATTTTTAAGAAGTAAAATTAGAATCTAGGAAACCATAACTTTCAAATGAGTCATCAAATAACATTTCATTACTGATATTTTTAAATTTTCTGTCATGGGTTAAAACATTTTGATACACCCTGTATATTTTTTATTTTTTTGTGGGGAGAAACTGAAAATTTTTTGGAACTAAATTAAAAGGATATTTGCATGTAATCAATTTAGAATTTAGAACAAAGTAAATGTTACTGCTGACAAGTATAACTTGGATTGAATTGCTTCTGTTATTATTTTGATAACAGGAAGAAACATACTTTGCAAAACTACGAAGGCAGTTAAAAAACGTATCAAGCTTATTGCGGAGTCGATTGTTCAAGCAATAACGGGAAAGACTTGAAATCTAGGATTCTTTTTAATATAAAGCGGCTACTAATGCCCGATATGTTCGCAATGTTTCTATTTAAGAATTGCACTTAAATTGTCTAAGTCTGGTGGACCTTATTTATTGAGGTAATTTCCTAAATACCGTGCACACTGCCTATTGGAATAATGAATAACTTTATTATTCGAGTATTGTTATCACTTTCGCGAAGAACGGACCGGATGTATACGACTACATAGAAAAAGTTTATAGTAATCATGATTTCGGTTTATGTTATCATTTTTTGCTTAGAATGTTTTCCGTCCACGAGCAATAACCTTATTTGCATGCATTTTTTTGTTCGTATTTTCTAGCTCGATTGCTACCGGACCTCTAACTCGGTTCTGTTCTAACCTTTGTAATGGTTGACGTAAAAAGGAGACGTGATAGCTTAAAAGAAAAAATGTAACATTTTGATAAGTTGCCAAAAATAAAACAGCGGAATGCAGAAGCACCAGTTAACAGTAAGAAAAACGTGTTGAAATAGATGACCCTGTATAGAAAAATGACAATTTAAACACTAAAAGAAATCGCACTGGGAAAGACGATCAAGTGAAATCTGCATTGAAACTCTGGTTCGTTAGTGTCCATGAACATGATGCACGCATTCAAACGCCAGACAATGGAAGAACTTGGAAGAAACGAATAAGGAAAGCAACAGATTGTAGCAACAAAAGGATGGCATCATTATTTATTATTATTAATCGGTTATCGTTATCAAAAACCCCGCGTCGCGATGTGATCACATTAAGCGGCGTGCACTGTATCTGCAATTTACATTTCTGCGAATGAAATTTTTATATGCGCAGGAGAAAGCGATGAAATGCCGTATATGAAAACGAAGCCATTTAAAGCTCCAAACCGTAAAAAGTATATAGAAGCCCTGTTTTCGAATAAGTGCGCAGAATAATGTAGAACAGAAGTACCACCATTATAGGTTCATATTCCTTATTAAATTGCCTATCGAAGCCTATACTCGATATACGAAAGTAAATAAAAAAGCTATGAATTTTGAGGAGACGTATTCAACATCCCGCAGTACAACTTACGATGAATTATATTAATTAATTCTGCGATTGGTAGATTCAAACAGCAATCCGTTCTATATTTCAAACTAAATTCGATCTTTATTGGTATGAATTACTTGCACTCGTGACGACCGACGACTGAAATTAATGTTCGTTGCTAGAAGTTATTCTCTCTAATTGTAAAAAGTACTGTATATTTAAGGTGAGCATCAAAAAGCTTCTGACTTCTGAAAGCAAATGCTGGTTAGTTCCTAAAAATCGCAAAGTTTTACCTGAAACAGTCCACATTTAAGTAAATACTGAAATCGTAAAGCGAATTACCTGAGAGGGTTGGTTAACTCCAGTTGCTTTTTAAATGTTTTGGTTATTGCGCTTATAAATTATGGTTATTACATTCAACTTTCGTTTTAATCCCTTAAAAGGATACAATTTCTTCAACTTTACGTAACTCCGGGAATTCCAAATTAGTATACACTTGTACAGTCTGTTTAATGAAAGCTGCTGAGACCTTATATATTTCTAAATTCTTTTCTATAGCATGATCAATAAGATAAGACTTGGCAGTGGCAAACTAAGCGCATTTTATGTACCACTTGTCAGATTTGGCGCAAAATTTTTAATATTCGTCGAATTTGTCCCAGTGCCGTCAACTCGTAAAATTTGGATTTCGAAACCTATGCGCATGTTTGGAACGTAAAGTAGTCTGATTTTAACGCTATAAGAGTGCAGTCGTACAATGTTTGAACAAAATTAGGTTGTAGTTAAGTTGTTCTGGTCAAAATATCGCCTACCGTCTTCTTCTCTTATTAAAAAGTTGACCATTAAGTGAGATTGTGTGTGGGTGCATCAATATCAACAATCTAGTTGAAAATACTGTTGTGGATTCCTTTCGCGTTGTTAATATCGGCCCCGTTACTTTTCTTAGTTGAACGTTCCCGTGAAGATGACCTGTACCCTAACTCCCAATTTGGTTTCACAAGACACCACTACACGGTTGAACAGATACACAAAATAGTTGACGTTATAAACATCACTTTCGAAGAAAAGAGTTACTGTTCACCCGCCTTTCTTGATGTCAGCCAGGCCTTGGTTAAGGTCTGGCATGAAGGCCTACTCTACAAATTAAAACGAATGCTACCTAATACCTTCTATATGATCCTAAAATTATACCTAGAGGAAAAGTTCTTTAAAGCAAAATTTATCCAGGAGATCTTCTCATTGTACACCATCCAACCGCATCCACTTAGAATATAGAAATCCTTGAATGATTTCACTCCAAGACTCTGCGAGTCATAATCAACGCATCATATTTCATAACAAGCAAGGATATTGGCGACGACCTCATTGTGCTCTCAGTTAAGGAAGAGTTAGTGAAGTGTAGCGCCAAATATGTGAATAGATTAGATGTGCATCCCAACCCGTTAGCCATAAACCTTATTAGACAATAGTGAATATCAGTACAGACTCAAAAGAAACACGCCATTCGACATAAAATATAAATTTTTAAATTAAACTAAAATCGTTCTAATCATATCCATTTTTCAATAAGCTACGGAGTAGGTGTCACAGGTCACCTGCTGTCAATTTAGCTCATACAAATAATTTGCTTTATGTCATATATATAAAATGATAGATTGCAAATAAATACTTACAAAAAAAAACGTTTCCGTAAAAAGCTTCCGCTCCAGCACTTCCTTTGTGTCACCGATTATCACATTTGACCTTCAAAACGCCGAGTCAGAATTTTCCCAGTCGTTACGATTACACATACATCCTGGTAAGATGCTCCCATAAAATATTCAACACCTAATTCTATCCAACTGTCTCCTTTCCTCATTCTGCAATTATTGTCGTCGGGGCCGCGACCGAGCGTTAGCCTTCCTTTGGCCTCGACGCTGATAACTAACAGTGAAGATTGTAAACGGTAACCTTTCCTTTTGTTGTTTAATAAGTGCTTCGATTTCTGAGACGGATAATTTGTGTACTATCCATAAATTGAGCAACTATCCGTTATCATTTGTTATTGAGCCTAATAGTTGACGTAATAGTAAGCCGTGACGGTTGAGGCGACATATTTAGAAGTCTCGAGACCTTTATTTTAATTTATAATAGGGTCGAACCTGGTCCTAATTTGGAACTTATAAAAATGTTTTTGGATTGTACCTGTACCAATCATTTCTTATTTTGTTGAATATATGTATAACTATTACCAACTTATTGTTTATCTTCCTTATTTGTGTCTACTTTGTCGACAGTTGTGGGGCACGGAAGAAACATAATAAGGTAAGATCGATTCTCTTGAGCTGTCGTGATCAGTCAGTACTGAAGTCACGATACATTTACTATACTTATTTAACGGTTATCACTATAGTTCAGTTGCTACAGTTATTTATTAGTCTACAACCCAAGACATTTATCTTCATATACGTTTTATATACTTTTGCATCTGGTGAAAATTAGTTTTTGATTTGCGTGATAAATCTGAAGGATTCTACAAAAGATTCTTGACAATGTTTAATTAAAATAACGCCACAATTAGCTTTAAGCTAATTGTTGAAGGTTTTGACCCATATCTGATAATAAATAACAATACTCAATTTAAATAAAGAATTGTATAGAATAATAACTGGATGGATGTAAAAAATGCATCGTACTATATGCAGTAAAACATGCCTCCCATAAAAATTGTTTACCATTATAACCTAAAATATAAAGTATAACGGAAACGAAACCCCTGGCAACAAGTATAGTAAAAGGATCTGGCTTTACGGTCAGGAATCGAAGTAGAACTAATATACGACCGAAAAAAATAGATAACATAATAAAAGAAGAAACACAAGGATACTAACAATAGAAATAAAAATAGCGATAGCTGCTACGTGGAGAGTGATAGTGGCATAATGACTAAAAAAGACGCAGCAAAGGAGCAAAAATATTTTCAGGGAGAACCTACAACAAGAAATACATACACGAGGAACACATATTACAATGGAAGATCTAAATAGAATGGTCGGCAGTAATAACAAAGTCATCGAAATATATTTGGGGAATGAATAAGAAACAACAGTGGGAACAGAATATTGTAATTATGCACAGAAAATGATTTGGTAGTGGCAAACTTTAATTCCAACGGGGACCGCGGTTGGGTTCGAATCCTGAGCACTGCACAATTCCAAGGTGTTTGTGGTGTTTTAGTTGCAGTTGGGGCATAGAATTTTTCAATGCTGGAGTACGAAAAGTGCTGAGCCGGGATAAGCCGGGTGCGATGAGAATTATAAAGTTGCCTTTGCAAACATAAAAAAGTCTACAAGTACACACGCAAATTACACTCATAGCATGAAAAAACAATCATAGATTACTTCCCGCTAAGAACAGAAGATATGAGAAAAATAGAAGGCTTAATCATGAAAAGATAACCGGAAGTAGAAAGCGGTTAATACTTGGTACGAATAGCTAAGAAGATGGAACGGGAAGAAAAAGAAGAAGAAAGCATTAGAAAAGGAAGACAAGAAAAAATTGCCAGAAAATAATAGAAAGGAAATTAAAAATGACAGAAGGGTAAAACACGTAGACGAGGAATCGAACTATCTAAAACAAAATATATTGAAAGCAACACTAGAAAGCTGAAATACAAGAAAAGTGGGGAACATGGATATAAAGGAAAGATCAGGGCGAAAAACGAACATAACAGAAAATGGAGACAAAAGGAAAAGTGGATGGAAGAAATACCTATAGATTATGACTAGAGCAGACTATGGAAAATATAAGGTAAAAGAACGGAAGTAAACGTTTACGGTTAACAGTGAAGTTACAAGTGAAATACTGTAACACATTTTGGGTTGAAACCTAAGTGCAGTTGCGTGACCAGAAGCTATGTTTGGGGTGGAGGGGGGGCAAACTTTCAGTGTAGTGAAGTAATAGCTACAAGGCTTTTGAGTTCTTAAATTCCAGGAATGATAATGTCTAAAATATTAATTTCTCTTTTATTTGGATTTTGTTTGAATACAAAATAAATAAATATATCTATTACCGTTTTAGCCTACCTGGCAGTAAACTAATGTGTTAATATGTGCTTCCCAGTTTAATACGGATTCGGAATGGACATTCATACAGTGCATAGCGTAACGAATTATCTTCAAACTCATGAATGTACCGTGCAACAATCAAAAATCTGAAAAACTAATTCCTCGTATAACAAGTCCTTAAGCTACAGAAGACAAGATATCGTAAAAGAATAATACATAAAAGTAGAATTTATGATATATTTCTTTGTCGATGTGCTACAGTCTAATTTTCGTAATATTTGTGGGTATATGGCGTTTAATACTGTCAGTTTACTATCGAGAAAGCGAAATACTACCCGAGTAACTCTACCAAGTGCTACTTCAAACCGATTATAGAAAACATACATTTGTCTTAAGAATCCTCAAGGAAGGTAACATGAGACTATACCCCGAAGTACTTCTAGCGTATTCTACACCCGCATCCTGTTGTAGATTTTCTTCTCCCCACAAACCTGATTTTTTCACTTACTTCCGTATTCCTCTCCTTTTTTTTATTTGGATCGTAGCCAGGGTAGTGAAAATTTCCGTCATATTCTGTACAATATTCCTCAATCGGATCTGGTATTTTACTTTCTTCAATTATTTCTTGAGCCACTTCGGCATACAATTTTTTCTCTAATATTGCTCTTCTTATTCCTGAAATAACAGACTTATTAAATTTAGATTATATATATATTTCAGTTTAGAAGAAAAACTGTTTTGAATTAATGTTTTTCGTGCAGTTCTTATCTGCATTGTGACCTGTATGCACATATGTATACATGTTTATTTTGTAACAATACGGTAAAATTTCATGCAAACTATTTTTTAAATGTGAAAAGTGGATACTGCATTTAAAAATATCTGGGAAGATAGTACAGCCGATACCCGCCTTCCCAGGTTGTGGTTTGAATTAGATTGACATTTGTTTCATGTATCGCACTAATTCGAAGAGAACAGCCAAATATTGAAGGAAACCTCGTAATTGACAGCGAATTTTTAAAAATGGGGCATGACAGAACACAAAGATATTTAATTTTCGAAAACATTATTTTGCAATGTTTTTAATTTGTTTCATATTTTTCAAATACTTTTGGTTGTGCCTATACATAGCGAACGCTGCCAATGACAAGTTGTCCATTTTTTCTACTGTAACTAGGCGAAATATCAAGCTGATTCATAATTTACGGGGCTCACCCTGTATAACCCTGTATAACCCCATAACCCTGTATAATAAAATAAACTAAAATGATACTCATTCTTTAAGATATTATAGTAAGCTTTTATTGATTTTAATGCAATATTTAGTGATTTTCTTTGGATAGTAGCTAGGGTTTAACTTTTCGAGCAGTTTATAATTAAAGGATAATGCTGCTGTTAAAACAATTTTGCGACAAACACAAATACTTCAAACACATATGTACTAATACAAAATTAATAAACAACGTGGTACACTATTTCTGTGCGACATCACTGACAACAAAGTTGTAACCGGGATCGGCACTCTATTGTATGGATTAGTAATAATAAGATGTCTTTTCTACCCTGTTCGTAAGAAGTTGTACTATCATCAGTTAGAATTATTTAAAAATAAACATACAGCCTTGGGGGAGTAATCCCTCACCTCTGTACGTAGGCTTTGATATTTATAGTTTTCTCACATATTATTGCACAAACGAAAATCTGAAAAAAAAACCCACTTGCTTATGAATGTTTATTACAGGTACCTACAAGCGAATTTTTGCAAAGAAAGTGGTAGGAACGCGGATATGTACCGTTGTTAGAAAAAGTTCTGCATCACCCAAGAAAATAATTATTTCTTGAAGTTTAGCTACATGTTTGGCATAGTTTCCAAAAATTACGTTTAATTATTTGTTTTTAATGACTATGTCAACAACTTATCTCTTAATTAGGTACTTAGAACTCCATAAGAAACAATTAAGGTAAGTTATTTTCTAAAATCGATAATCGATAATTCGGGCATTCATTATTGGATCATTAAAATGCATTTAACATGACATTTGCTTGAATAAAAATCAAATCTTCTCGAAAACCTTTTTTTTTTCAAAATACACTGTGCTTCTTCAGAGTCGAATTTATTAACAATTGTCTTTACAATTTCAATATTTTCAGCGCAATACATAGCAGTGTCGATCCAAGTTCTTCATCTTGTAATGATTGGCGCGGGCGGAATTGGAACGTCCCCCGCAACTTCTGCGCACGGCTCGGTACTTTGGGAAAAATCTTTTTCACAGATTATGTCAGCACGTTAACGTTTGAATAAAGATTGCGAACTAAGTCAGCTATTCGGTGTAAACCATATGCTAAACAGGTCACATGTATCATGTTTGGATACAAAATCTGCAGTCCTCGCATTGCTTTGCACGTATATGGTGCAGCATCACTACAAACCACACGCACGTTTTCATATAAAATTCCAGACGGCCACAATAACGTTAGAGAGTCGTTAAAAAAGCAGCAATTTATTGTTGAATGATTCACTTTGCCCAAGACTTTTAGTTAGCAGATATGATTTATTTTTTTCTTCGTTAACCCCTAATACACCAAACAATTTGCTACGCATCTTTGTTCTGTATCGGTTGTTTCATCCAAAGACACCCAGATACTGCCATCGTTTACTTTTCTCTTAGTTTTTATAATGTTGCTTCATATATCTCGGAAGCATAATTTTTTCTTAATGTCGATTCGCTTGGATTATTTTGTTTCGTGTACTTTCCAAAAAATTGCTAAGAACTTCATTCTCTAACTTACCCAACGGAATATCAGCGCAAATAAAAACCTTCAAATTTCTTCATTAAATTCTGAACGTTTATGTCCAGGTCTTGGTAAAGCAGAAATTAACATTTGGAACTTTTTGGTTGCCGTAACAGGAACTTCGCGGAATTTACAAAATAACAGACGCCCATCTGTTGTGAAACCATCACAGTCCCTCGCAAACTGGTTTAAAATAGCACTTACAGCACTTATACACTTTTTTCTTTTGGTATTTTGTTGATGTTAACGCACTGTTGGAACTAGTAGGCAACTGATTGTTGAAATGATGAATTGTTAAACTTTCAACTTTCACAGGTTTTTCCGTAAGTCAGTTCTTTTCTAGAATCGATAATCAGTAATTCGCGCATTTTCTAATAGGATCAGTAAAATGCATTTAACAGGAAACTTACAAGCGTAATTAGGAGAAATACTTATTATGTTATGAGTATTTATACACCTGCAGGTACTATGGATTATTCAGTTGCATTTTGTATGTCCTTAACAGTGGCAAAATGCCATCCGAAAAGAAACCATTCAAATTGTCGGATGAAGAACGACATGAAATAAATTTTCATCATGAAATAGCTGTGATAGTGCAGTGCAATCAATCAACAGTTATTGGAGTGAACAAACAATACTCTGAGATGGGAAAAATTGAAGATAAACCCCGCAATGGCCGTAAAAAAAACATCAGTGAGAGACGACAGTGTATTGCGAAAGACGAGCCTGGCAGACGGAGTCTTAATTCGACAGATTTAACAAAATATAGTCTGAAGCTACTAGTGTAAGTGTATGCACTTCTACGGAGTCTTCTTAAATCTGGACTTAGGGGTTGCAGAGCCCGGCAGAAACCCCTTCTATCAGAAAGACAAAGGCTCCTCCGTTTGAGATGGGCAAAGGATCATCGCCATTGGGCTCCAGAACAATTACAGAAGGTATTATTTAGTGATGAATCTGCCTTTAATATAAACAATCATGCTGGAAACACATATGTTAGAAGATTTCCCGGAGAAGAATTTTCACGACAGTGTGTTCTGTCAACAATTAAACATCCAACCTCTGTCGTGATATGGGGCTGCATGTCTGCTGAAGGTGTTGGCAGACTCCATGTTGTATCTGGAATGATAAATGTAACCAAATACATTAACGTTCTACAAGAGAAGATGCTGCCTAGTGGAAAAGAGTTATTTCCTGACAAAACCTTTATTTTTCAATATGATAATGCTCCTTGCTACAGAGCAAAGGTTGTTGAATCTTGAATGTTGACCAATAAAGTTAAAATAATAGACTGGTCAGAACAATCCCCGGACATAAATCCTATAGAAAACTTATGACGGATGAGGATTTCTAACATTATTTCAAGAAAACAGCAGACAAAAAAAGTGGAATTAATCGAACCCCTAATTGATCCCTGCTATCACGGCATTACGAAGGAAAATTTACAAAAAATTGGCGAATTCTATTCCAAAAAGGTATTAATTAGTTATTAAAAACAAAAGATGGCCTATTCAGTACTAAAATAGTTTAAAATATTCGTGAGTATTGTAATAAACTCTTAGGTGTAGA
>JABXWE010028853.1:0-37609 GCA_014611495.1 Limonius californicus | reverse complement strand
TTAGACCGCGTCGTCATTTGGTAACTACACCCAGCATTATCAGGTAAGGACCGACCTCTAGCTTGTCTGCCTTTCACTTGTTATATTCACTCTGAAGATGCAAGCTGCAATGTCTTGCGAAACGTTAGTTTGTATGGGTTCACAAACAGCTAACAGGCATAAGCCGATTAAGTACTATTGTCCTGGCAAACAAAATACATCAAGATCAAATCCTTGTCCGCCCCAAGGTTTGATTAATATAAGCACACGGCCCTGTTTAGGCAGGCAGGGCCTACCAACAAATATGGCTCAAACTTCTAGAGCAAATGCTTGTAAAGGCAGACAAGCTACAGGTCGGTCCTTACCTGATAAGGCTGGGTGTAGTTCCCAAATGACGACGCGGTGTAAGCCGAAAGTAAATTGTAATAGATGAAATACTTTCTTTGACGAGTAAATTTCTGAAAATTAGAGTTAGTGTGTGATACTGCAACCCCCCAAGAATCTGACAATCCGAAACATATGCTATTATTGTTGTAAATAATAAAACTAGTCAGTTAAATAATGACTGGAGTACATGTTGCTATGTGAAATAGATGGATAAAGACGCGTCTTAAATTTTGCTTTATTTTCGTAGTTTTACAATATAAAACGTTTATATGAATGTATATATTTAATATTGTGTAATTGAATACTACATAAAATGTATATAATATATGGTAACAACTTAGACGGACAATAGAACGTGACGAGTAATAATAGAGTGCCTGGATAATCGAAATTCTACTGTATTTAAATTGTTATTTCCATTCGACACTCTTGGTAACTTTAAACTATAAGTTCTCGAAAAAAATTGTAAGGACCTATTTTTTGGAAAACAGAATACTAACCCAGAAGCTGCAAAAAAATGTAGGTTTAACTATCTCGTTTTCAAAATATACCCCAATTTACACATTTAAAAACCAACTTTTCACTTCTCGGTCAGATTGCATCTACTTTTCACACACAATTGTACATTTTTCTTCACTGAAAATTAAGCTTGGACTGTGAGCTTTCTAAAATAATAAAGTTTATCACACTCTGATAAGAAACAAAAAAGTTATTTGCATTTTAGTGAATTGATGTCACACACTTCGAAGCGCCATATCTCCGGAACGGTACCGATTTTAAAAATCAATTACTAGGTGATATAGGGGTTAAATAACCTCAGCTATAAGCGGTTAAAGTTTTTCGCATATGCTTATAATCACCCTGTATATGTACATGAGATGAAGGGAATTGTTTTCGATGTTAACTGCCCAAACTACTCAGTACAGTACAATCGCGATAATCCGAATTAAATGGGACCACAGATTGTTAGGATTAGCGAATTTTTCGGATTCTCAAGAATAAACTATCTTGTTTTTACTTTTTAATGTAGCACGATACGTACATCATATTTAAATGATAAAAAAAATAAAATAGAATAAAATATTTGTACGTGTATATAATAATAAAATATATATATAGCATGTTTCGTTTACAATAGTCATGAAGTGTTATTTGTTTTTGGTTACTAATATGTTCCGCTAAAGCATTTTCTTGAATTTGTCTTCGTAGTAGTATTTGACGAGAAAGAATTTCGTTATGCCCGTACCAAATTATATACGATTCAAAACACTGAACAGCTTCCTTCAGTTTAGCTGAATTTCTAGATTCAACTAAATAATCATCGTCATCTATCTCTTCTAGATGTAAATACGCGTCGGTGGTTCCCCTTTCTGCCATTTCAAACTTGTAACATGTGTAAATCCCCGACGGCCGGCCTCGGTGGTCTAGTGGTTAGCGCGTTTGTCTTTGGATCCGAGGGACGCGGGATCGAACCTGGCCAAGGTCGGCGAGATTTTTCTGGCGGGGAAAAATCTGAAAATGCGCCTTCTGTCGGAGAAGTAAAGCCGTAGGTCCCGTGCCACTGCGATGTGTGACACGTTAAAAATCACTACTGGAGTTGGAATTACCCCAGACAGGCAAAATTCTTAGTTAGGGTGTACATTGTACAATGGACCAAATGTGGCCTAAGTGCATAGAGATGCTTGGAAAACCGCGTCCTAGATCTCGCTCTTTCAAAGCAAGCAAGCAAGCAAATCCCCCACGACGCTATTCTGTAGGAAAATGCGAAGTGTGCGGATTAACGCATGTTCAGATTATCGCGACTGTACTGTACATAAGTTATTTGCTAGATGGGCGGTATGTGAAAAAGTAATTACAGGAAATTATAGCCACTTCACTATAATCTTCTTCTTCTTTCCCATTTCCTGTTACCCTACCCGGCCGTCGGGTTTGTCGCTGATGATTCCTCTATCCATTTCTTCCATCCCTTCCGGTCTCTGGTTGCATTTCTCATTTCGTCAATCGTCCTTCCCCTTCGTAGTCCCATTTCGGCTATTTGGTTTTCCCATGACATCCTTGGTCGTCCTCTTTTCCGTTTACTAATCCTTCTTGCTTCCATGATTTTCCTTGGCAGCCTACCTGTTGACATTATGTGTAGGTGTCTACAACATTCCAGTTGCTTCTCTTCAATTTTAATATGCACAGGCTTTTGTTGCAGTGCTGCTCTGATCTCATTTCTTATGCGGGGTCTAATTTTGTTTTATTCTCTATTTTCCTTAGTACGCTCATCTCGGAAGCAGTCAGTTTAGATTGCTGTTTTTGTTGAATAGTCCATGTTTCGCCCAAGTACAGCATTATAGGAGCTACTATATGAAGACTATAATCATTTCCTCTCCCGTTTCCATTTTCTTTTCTATTAAATTCTTTAGTATGAATATGTTATCGTTTGTTTGTCTATTTTTTCTTCCAGTTTGCCTTCTATGTGTGCCCTTATTTTCCTCTCTATGATTGACGTGTACGTTTTATAGGTCACTGACGACATATGTAATATTCTATAGTTTTCGCAATTTGTTTTCCCTTCTTTCTTATGTATAGGAATTATCAGATTTTTATCCCAGTCTTCCGGTATATTACTAGTTCTCTCTGCTTCTTTGCATATTTTCCATAGCCAGTCTATCCCTGTTTCGCCGAGATACCTGACCATCTCCGGTTCTATAGTCTTCTCCACATGCTTTGCCGATTTTGATTCTTAATATCGCTTCTTGTACATTCTCTCTGTTTATTCCGTGCGTTACTATTTCTTCCTCGCCCCTTTCCTCTTGTCCTTCCTTCTCTGTGTAACCACTTTCCTCTTCGTTTTCAAATTTCTCCGCTAGGAACTCTCGCCATCTTTCGGCTATTTCTCCTGGCCTTGTTAAAAGTTTATTGTTCCTGTCTGTTATTCCGCTTAGGTCCCCTTTTCCTTTTCCTCTAAGGGCTTTAATTCTGTTCCAAAATGTACTAGTATTATTTTTAAATCCTTCATTTTGCTCGTCTCCAAATTCTTCCCAATCTTTCTGTTTAGCTATCCTCACTGTTTCTTTCGCTTGTTTGTTTAGTCTTATGTATATTTCTTTATCCTCGTTTTGTTTTTTGGTATCTTTTCCATGCAATTTTCTTCTGTTTAACTGTATTTCTTACTTCGTCCGTCCACTATCTTGTTCTTTTGTTCCCTTTTTTGATCTTTCTAATTCTACATATCTTCTTTGCTGTTGTGTATAACGTTTCTTTAAATATTTTCTTGTTTCACTGTTTTCTTCGTACGATTTTAGTTTTCTTTCTGTGGCCTGGGTGTATTTTTCTCTCCCTTTTTCCTCTTTTAACTTGCTTATGTTTATTCTGCTGAATTCCACTTGTTCCTCTTCTTCTTCTATGGGTTCGTGGATTTTTGCTATTACTATTCTATGGTTCGTATTAAGTTCAGCTTGTTTTTGTACTTTAATTTCCAGTATGTCTTTCTCCATTTCTTGATTATATACTATATAATCTATTATGCTCCTAGCATTTCTTTCTTCTGCTACAAAAGTGAAACGGTCCTCTGTTGGTTAGTGCCGATATGTATTTCCTATTTTTAGGTAATTTGCTATGAAAAATTCCAACATCTTCCTACCATTTCTGTTGATTTTTTTTTCGCCGTATTTTCCCATGCTTTCTATTCCTTTATTTGTGTCATTTCCCACTCTTGAATTCCAGTCCCCCATAAACACCACTCTCTCTGCTTTATCCCTTGCTCCATCCAGAGTCATCACTTCACCATAATAAAAGTGTAAAAATATGAAATATTAATACAAAATTCTTAATTTCAGACTTATTTGGGCCACGACAATCCTTGCCTGAACCGATGTCACAACAGTGGAATTTGCAAAGTAGGAGGCCCTCGATCTTTGCCCATCTGCCTGTGCACTGAAGGATGGACAGGCGATCAATGTGAACAACCCGCTGCTTGTCAATTTTATTGCCAACACGGAGGTGCTTGCTCTATTAGTGATGGTATACCCTTTTGTCAGTGCACTCCTGACTATAAAGGTATACGATGTGAACATTCTAAACATGGCGATACATACGTGGGTGAAATATCTGTTGATGGGGGCAGCGTTGTGTTGCCTACATTATTAGCAATTGGCACATTCCTAGCAGTTATATGCACACTGGGTGCCATCTATTTCGTAATAAAACGCAGGCAGCCGTTCTCACATGAGCGGCTTCAAGAAAATGATTTCAATAATCCCATGTATCAAGAACGTGATGCTGAGCCATTTACGTTAGATGCCGATAAGGTGAGTAAACGACAACATACAGTGGCGTGAAAAATATCTGCATCACTTGAAGAATAGGGGATGACTTGTATTAAAATTATATTTATTAATTTTTTTTACCCACACAAATATTCAAACACAGTAATATAGTAAAGTTACTAGATCACATTTTTGAATGAAAAACCACTTGAAATAAAACATTTTTTCAAAATTAGGTACATTTTATTATTATAATTTAAGTTAAAATCTGCAATATTGCAAAATATTCATTCATTATCGTAATCCTTATTTGTACTGCTTCGCCTGCCTGATTTGTGGATCTTTTTTTTGTGTAGGGTCTTATTACTCCTCTAATGCGTCCGCTTTTGAGGAGTGCCTTTAATTTGATCCCCAATGGCAAATGGAGACTGAGACCCAGTATTGACCACCCAGAAACATTTCTGACCCCTAGAGTTATTCAAACCAGGCAGCATTTTGACTTTTACACCCGAAACCTGACTCTCTTACCACTGAGCCCTATCCCAGTCATTTTATTTCAAAACATACGTATTAGAATAATTTTAATACAGTATCGGTCTACCCTTTTCCTTGATGACTAATTTGCATCTATTTGGCAAGCAACTTGCCAGTTTTTCTAAGTTCTTCCTTGGAGATGCAGTGAAACCAGATATTGAGAAAGACTGACTAAATTAATTACATTTTATTAAATGATGTTAGCTATGCTTTGCCACAACTTTTCGATGGGGTTAAGGTCTGAAGATACTGCTGGTTAATGCATTCTATTGACTCTTTTGGTCGGCATCCAAAATTGAACCTTTTCTACTGTTCTCCAAATAATTTTTTCCCACTAGGCAACATCTTATTCTGCACTACATTGTGGCATATTCATTATCGTAGAGATAACATGCACTTAACCAACTCCTTTGGCATACATGCCCCCCTGTGCTATAATGGAAGTTGGGTGTTTGATTTTGGTGAAAATTCTTTCCCAGAAAACCTCATGACACGTATTACCAGCATGACTGTTGATATTAAAGGTGGATTCATCACTGAATAGCATCTTTTACCCCTGTTCTGGTGTCCAGTGAGGATGTTTCTTTGCCTATCGCAAATGGTTGGGTCCAAAATGAATAGTCTTCTTCGCACTGCAGACGTACACAGACTCACACCAGTAGCTTCTGATCATAGTTTGGTTAGTTCTGTAGAATTGAGATTCTTGTCAGTCAGACTGGTTTTTCTTAATAATGCAGCATCATCTAATTTTGGTCTACCACTCTAGGATTTATCTTAAATTTTTCCAATTTCGGCATGTTTTCTAGTTAGTTAAAACGTCAGTTCATTGATTACCCTACACTTTATTATCGATTTCATTGAGGGAAACTCCTTTGTTACAATGGAGAGTAATCACATACCGCTTTTCATCGGATACTTTGATCTGTTTCTTCTGCGAGGGTATGATACAACTTTGATAACATGAAAATCTCAAGTAAATGTCCTTAATTCAGTGCAGGACACTTGATTATATTTCAAATTAATAGATAACTGATTAAAGGGTTTGGGCAGCAATGTCAATTTTAAGTGGATAAACTAATGACATGGTAATGGAAAAACATTTAAATATGTTTTTCAGAAATTAAGTCGAAAAGTTATGTTAAACTCCAAGAAACAATTACAAGCTTTCATGATGCAGAACTTTTTCACACCACTGTAGTTTTCTTTAAGATGGGCTTCATGCAAATATCATGCATTCATTGAACACACATTTGCATGAGTTGTCAGAATATTAATATATCATAGGGTATCATCAGTCACAAATCTACAAAATTTAGTGTTCCAATAATACATTATTTTAAATTTCCTTTTGTGTTATTTGTTTTTGATTATATAGGTTTCAATACAAGGTATTTTTACATGTATTTATGTAACTATTAGAGAAAAGTAGTTTTATTGAAAATGTAATGAAAATGTTGTCTACAGTCTGGAAATTTTGCAAATCCTGTGTATGAGACAGTGTATAATGGTGCTGGCAGCGTACGTGAAGAAAAAGCGGGTCTATTACAAAACACAGTTGATGAAGCGCCGCCGCCCATAAACGAAGAAATGTAGCTACATATCAAAAAATAAATTAAGAACAATTTAATTGTAATTTGCTGTGAATTGTGCCATTTTGTCATATGCAGCTGTATAATACGACTGTACAGAACAAACATTAAGGAAAGCAAATCCACACAATTGGGATTACATTTTATACAATTAACATTTTTCTTGCCTCACTAATATTAGTTTAGTGTATTTTTATTTATATTTTACAATACCAAATTTTTTATAAGAAGTTAATTGAAACTTGTTCCTATCGATGCTTAACGTTTTTGTTTTAACGCGTAATTTAGTTCACAAGCCATCACATTTCATTTACAAGTGAAGCATGGTATAGGTACATTGCTTTAATTTTTATAAAGCAGCTCTCAAAGCAAGTAGTTTTTTATTTAATTTAAATTGGAAGCTTCAAAGATGCATTCCAAAATTAATCCAGAGCTTTCTTTTTAGATGATAATTGTTTTTTAATTTGTAGCTTTAAATGTTAAGTGGCCGTGCATGTACACACTCCGGTTATTGACACTGAACGTTCACTAATATGATATTTTTTCAGAAAGTGCTCAAAGCAACAAAGTGCTTTGTTAAGCACATAGAACAGACCTACACATATTAAGATATTCATTTGGATAAATTCAATTTCAAGCTTTGTTTTTAAATAGATATTACCCAATTAAATAAATAATAAATTCAAAGTTAATGTGCGCTTTTGTGTATGCTTCGAACTTACATAATTATTGTGTGTAAATCTCATGTAAATTCTCACAAAAATTGAATATAAGAATTACATTTGAGAATTTTTTCTGTAGGACGAACCGTTCTCTCATCACATCTTTTCAGTTTCTATACGAAATACAATTTCATAATAACATTCGTCATTTAACATACTACATTCAGACACAAGCAAACTAACAAACAAATGTGGTGGAAGGTAAAACAAGTTTCAAAATATAATTGCATTTAATTAATTTTTAATAACCAGTATTCCTGCTGATGTGAAATAAGTATGAACCAGTGGCGGTTTTTGAAAAAGTGGGTACGGGTGCGCCCCCTCCCTGATTAAAATATTAAAATTAATTTTTTCTTTTCTGTATTTAAATAATAATTAAAATGAACTAACTCTGCAAACGCTTATTTTGTACAGCTCACGTTTAAATTGTCATCCATTCTGCGATTTTTGTCGTAAAGTTGGCGGTTAAATCTTCAGGCGTGAAGGTGGCATCTATTCGGCACCCGCGATTCTCTGTATTCGGCAAACATCGCCTGACCGTACGTATATTATGATTATTGATTATAACGTTCATTTAGTGGGCCGAATTTTAATTTAACACAGAAAACGAAGAGAAAAGCACAGAACAAGTGTTACATCTATCGATTTTCTGCAGAGACTTATAAAAAAAACAACTGGTTATGTGGGTGTGATGTGTTAAATTTATTATTTTGTTTTCCTTGTCTTTTATTTTATAAAGACGGAACGGGAATGGATAAAAATTGGACGAGGACGGGAATAAAGGATTTGCATCACCTCGGGGAAAAAATTATAAAACACGAAATATCTAAACATGATTTAAATTTATTCACCATTCCTCTTCTAGGAAAAGTAAATATTGCAACAGCGAGTTCGGCCTATAGGGAAAGTGTCGCTAAACATAACGAATTATTAGCTGAATAAGATTTTATAACGCCTTTGAGACAGCATTGAGAGGTCATGATGAAAGTGAGGATTCACTAATTCGGGGTATATTTAGGAAACTGATGGACTTTGCTGCAGAGTTAGATTCTGCATTAATAGAACATTTGAAAAGTGTTACAGTTTTTGCTGGAACATCTGACTTTTTCGCCATTCAGTGCAATAAAACAACAGACGTGTCAAATCAGTGCCAAATGGTCTTAATATTTAGGTTTGTTTATATAGGTAGAGTGTATGAACGTTTTTGGGGATTTTTCAAATCAAGGATAAAACTGCAGAAGGGCTAAGAAATTCCATCTTGCAACAAATCGATCCTCTGATATCACAAACTCCACAAAAATTAATATCTCAAACTTATGATGCTGCTAATGTTATGAGCGGTGAAACCGGGGGTGTACAAGCGAAAATTAAACAGAAATACCCTTGTGCATATTTTGCCCACTGCTATGCGCATCAATTGAACCTTTTCTTGCAAAAAGCAGCGTCACAGACTTCAAGATTACGTGTATTTTTCCAAAACTTGTCAGCTATTCCAGCTTTTTTTTTCAAATTCCTCACACATTGTGACATATTACAAGAGATTATGAAAAGACGATTACCAAAAGTAGCTGCAACGCCTTGGAACTACAATATACGCTTAGTTAATATACGAGGGTTGTCCCAAAAGTAATGCACAGTTGGTTCAACCTTGAAAAATATTTATTGAAGAAGATCAAGTGATTACATGCCTTCAATATAATCCCCTCCCTTATCAATGCACGCTTGCCAGTGGCGCGGAAGTGCTTGGATTCCGTTCAGCGTCCCGTTCTTATTGAGCATCCGAATCTGTCGGGTCATTTCTCTTCGGAGCTTTTCCAGCGTCGGAAAACGCACCCCCCGAAGGGGTTCCGTCAGCTTGGGGAAGAAATCGAAGTCAGATGGGCTCAGATCAGGACTATAAGTCGGGTGGCGCAGCCGTTCCCAGCCGTATTTTTCGAGTACACTGACGTGCGGGCGCGCATTATCGTGCAAAATCAACACATCACTTTGTAACATTCCTGGACGCAGTTTACGGATTTTTGAGAGCAAGACATTCTGAAGAAAGTTTTTGTAGTACGCTCCAGTGACACTAGTACCCTTCCGAACTCGATCTGTGGCGATTACGCCCCGTTTATCGTAGGCAAAGATCAGCATTTCTTTCATTTTCGACTGTTGGCGGCGAACTTTTTGTGCTCTCGGCGAGCCTGGACCCTTCCAAACGTCACTCTGAGACTTCATTTCAGGCTCGAAGTCACGTATCCAGGTTTCATCATTGCGATGGAAGGAAGGTTTCACCTTCATTTTCATAACAAACAAGCAATTCGTGCGCAATTTCCGAACGTGTTGCTTTTTGTTCGGCTGACAAGAACTGCGGTACCCACCGCGCCGCCATCTGTTGTTTACCTAGCACCCGTGTTAAAATACGATACGCGCTCGTTTTCGAGATCTCCGCCTCAATCTTATTGTGACTCTTCGGTCTTCGTCGAGCAACGTTGCAATGATTGCAGCGTTTGTGTTGTCAGCTGTTACAGTAGACGGCCGCCCCGTGCGCGGATCGTCTTCGATGCTTGTTCGACCTTCTCGAAACTTCGTGTGCCACCTCTGTACTGTGCTACGATTCACAGTAAACCTTCCACACGCTTCTTTTAACGCGGCATGAATTTCGGGCACTTTTTACCGCGCACTGTTTCGATGCGAATGTACGCACGTTGCTCTATTGCTGAAATCCGACCGACGTACTTTTCTCGTTGTCTTTTCGAATTTTTTGCATTTTCCCTTTAAACGAATCCCAATACCATATGATACCAACGTGTTCTTAAGACTTCAATCTACACACGGACGCTTCGATCAGCTGTCTACGTTGCCTACAATGCCCGCCATAGCGCGCTGCGCATTACTTTTGGCACAACCCTCGATTTTCTTATTGAGGCGTTTAAGAAATTGAGAGTAAACGGCTAAAAGGAGCTACAACTCACGAAGCCTATGGTTTAAACGGACATTAAAGGATCCAGAGTTTATGTTCTGGTTAAAAATTTTTCACAACATCTTGCCGCATGTGGGTATACTTTATAATCAGTTACAGTCAAGAAGTAGAGACAGTATTCAAATTCAGTACGATATTTCTGTTTTTGAAGAAAGAATTTCCCTTATGAGAGCCCGAACAGATAATATTTAAGAGGAAATTGATTCAAGTAAAACGAAAAAAGTGAAGTGCGAAGTGTAATTGCTAAAGAGGTTTGTGACACAATCTTGGTCCAAATGAAAGAACGATTTGTTTTTAGAGGGCATTTGGAAGCAACTGCATTGTTGAACAATAGCTCCTTTTCAAAATTCTATGAAAACTTTCCGGTGGATATTTTAGACAGAGTAGTTTGTTTTTATCGCATGCTCTCTAAGAAGAGGTTAAAAAGCGAGTTAGAAGTTATACACACAAGATCCGACTTTAAAGAAATATCTGGTGCTATGAATATTTTAACATTTTTGTTAAAAAATAATCTTGAAGAAACTTATGGAAACATTGAGTCTTCTAAATATTATTGTAACAATACCTATGGCAACCGCTGAAGTTGAACGTTGCTTTTCGTCATTAAAGCGTGTAAAAAGCTGTTTACGAAACGCCATGCTTAACGATCGCTTGAATGCTTTGGCTACAATATCTATCAGGAGTTTAGCTAACGAAATTGATAATTTTGAAGAAAAAGTTGCGAACAAATTTATATCGATGAAAAATCGACAAGCAATTACTGATTTGAAGACTATCTTATATTATTGTTTGAAAGAAATTTACAAGAATGGATTTTATAAACTTTTAATGTGTTATTAAGACTTCACATTAATCTCAGGCGAGTTTTTTTCTTAAAATAACATATATTCTTGCTTTTAAAATTAAAATGCACCCCACCGTGTTGAACCTCGCCAGCCGCCACTGGTATGAACACAATTTATTTAAATAACTGACGGGAAAATAGTAATTTTCCTATTCTGTGAGTTTTTCATTCCACTTTCCACTTGTCATTTGTTTGCCATGCTTTCAGCTTGTAATATAAATATCTTAGAGGACACCTTATCTATATATTCAATTCATAAATGTGATGAAACAGCGTGCATAATAATAACAGTAATGTATTATCCATTATCTGTATACAGGGTGTTTCCAATAACTTTCTCTGCATTTTTGGAAAGATCTAATACTTTACAGTAAATGAAATCCTATGCAGAAAAAACTTTTTTTTTTGTAATTGCCTATAGTAGCATTCAGCACTAAAATCAGAAAAAAATTAAATATTATAGGAAATATCAGAGTTAATTACCAAGCAGCCTTTTACATCATTAGAAACTGCTTTGAATGTCACCTTAAATATTCCAAATATAATATTTCCAAAATGAAAATCTGAAAAAAGTGAGTGGTTGAAATGGATGCGGATAAACAGATTTCTATTTGGCATTTCATTTAGCTCAGAATTTCGCAATACAGCCAAATTTAGATCTATCTCCTACTATAAGTGCTTTCCGCAGGTTGAAAAATTTATTAGAAACACCCTATATCTGCGATTAGTTCTTTATAATACAACAATATATAGAATACATCATAATACAATTTATTAGTTTCAAGAAAAAACTAAGTGGTTTATTGCCATGAAACTATAATGTTCTGTAGAACTAAAAACTGAAATTTGGAAGATATGTAGTACTGGATGTTTTCGAATTGTGCGTCATCGGGATTCATCCACATTGTTTCAAATGGGGCTTATGGTATATGCTTAATCTTTCAGGAACATTTTTAGTCCGTAACTATAATACAAAAATATTTTTCTTTTTAAAGGGTATGTCTACAAGACTGGTTACTAAGGATTAATTTTGGAATGTACCAAATGTATCTCCTCTAAGGTTGTGTATGTAACTGAATGTGGTTGTATCTGTTATTCACGATGGTAGCTGTTGCTGGTTGTTAATAAGAATCTGTGCTCAATACTCGTATACAGTAATGTAAAATTATATATTTTTAAATTTTAATTAGATACCTACGCATTTTAATTGTAATCTTTATTGTAAGATTTTATATTAAATGAAATATATCTCTGAATGTTAATTAACGAAATAATTATTTATTTTAAATTATTGGTTCTGAAATACTCCAACTATGTGTTAAATATATTTTATTTCCAAGCAAATACTACTATGAACAGTTGAACTATAATAATTATGCCAAACTGAACAAGGAATTTTTCCCATCTGAAAAAAAGAAAATTTTATTCCTAAGCAAATACTATGAACTGCATAACTGAACATGGGATTTTACACACCAGGAAACATTCTAACCATTCAAAACTTCTATTATTGATTTAAAAATGTTTGATCAATGTGAGCCTGGTGTTTGTTTAAGTCGAACACATTTGACAAGTAACACACACACACAAAAGTGTTTTGATAATAAGAGGTTCCAACAAATTAAAATAATAATTTTACAAATGGATAATATTTTGTTATCCAGTGAAATAGATCTTTATGTGGAAACAATGCAGCCACAAAATATGGACATCATAGGAAGCAGACAGTAAGAAAACAACTTCTAAATGTTAATAATGATAGTAATTGCAATGTTAACAATATGTAGATGGTTGGATTGGCATCAGAGACTTCAAAAACTCAATCAGCAAGCTGTCTTAGAGGCATCGGAATTAAAAGAAGAATACGTTAAGGAAACTCTAATTTCCTTTGGAAAAGTAAGTTGTACAAAATGTAATATGTCAAAGATAAGCATAGCAACTAACGGATTACTAGAATTCTCATTAAAATTGTAATAATTTTGCTAAATTTTTGATATAGGCAACATTATCAATTTTCATTTTTTGCATTATTTAAAGGATTTCTAACATTACTGAAGCCCTTTTTTACTTATATTTAATATCTCTAATTAGATTTCTCATAACTTGTCTATGTTTAAGGTATTTAACATCAAACTTGTTTTTTTTTAAATAAGAATGTAAGGCAATCGTCATTATTCCAAAGAGCTGTTTTTCCTTTGGCCAGGTCAGTTTATTTTTATAAATCGCCCCAGAGCTTTTGTCGAAAAACCATTGGTTTTATAGTAGGCTGCAAATCAACCAATGAAACGAGCAAAACAAAAGACTTAATTTGTTCCAATTGAGGTTAAATGGCTTAATCTTCATAAATAGTAATAAGGCAACTATGGTTTGCTAATAATAGATGGTGAAAAACCAAAGCAGAAGACTGGAATGTAAATAAAACTTTTAAAAAAGGTATACATGTAGGAGGAATAGTCAAAACATGAATACTATTATAGGTGTTTCATAAGAGGGCCTATTGTAGCACGCGTGGGTTTGGGGGACGACGAGCGTAGCGAGGAGTGCTCCAATGGAACAAGTGCTACAATGCCCGTTATGAAACGAGTATAATATACTATTTTATTTACTTTGAGTTACTGATTATGTAGAAATTCGAAATTTCTGATACTAAAAATGTCGCATTACACAACCTAGGGATTTTTGGGCGTCACGTTGGCGAATTGTCAAGTGACATTTGACAGCCGCCATCTAACGGGCAAAGTATCAATTTCGTTGTTCTGACATTTGAATTAGTTTAAATTTGAAAAATTTAAATAACTAGAAAAAATTGTTTAATTAATTCGTTAAAAGTTAAGTTTAAATTATATTTGATTGTAGTAAATTTAATAAATACAGTTCAGAGTTTGTGGTTATGTATTCGACATCTGACGTTTGTCGTTTTATGACCAAAGTGAAAGCAAATGTCACCAATCTTAAAAACCAAATAGTTACCAAAAACAGTTTAATAATAGCCTCCATTATTAAACTGTTTTCGCTATCATAATGGACCTATTATTAAATCAAAGTAGATCAATAGTAGATTGTTTTACAAGTTTAGAAAAGTGTCAGTTTTCCAGCAACTGCAAATGTTTGCAAATTTGCACGAGCATGGAAGAAACACTTTTCAAACGTGTAAAACATCCTATTTTTTCGTTTACTTAATGGAAAAGGATAAATAAAAATTTTAAATTTGACATATTTTAAAATTTGTCATAAAATTTAATCAAGCAAGATACTGTGTTGCTTCCTTGATTACATATACTAAAAGTGTTGCTAACATGCTAACAAAACATTATAACGACGAGTAAATAAAAAAAAAAGTGTTGCTAACAAGAAAACTAACACATTTCTTTGCGATTTTCTCACAATATAGTATGCTCTTTTCCATTAAGGATACGAAAAATTTATTTTTGCAGTATCTGTTTGGAAAAAAAACCTTTTTACCTATCCTTCTAAACTTTTCCGCCGTAGTAATACAAGAAAAAGCAATAAATAAGCTCAATATTAATTAAAAACAGAACAAAAAAACAAACACTTGTTTAATTAATTAAATTAATATAAAACAATGACTACTTCTAAAGGAAAGGATATTTTCAAACAAAATAATAGTACATAACTATAAATGATGCTTAAACAGATCACTTTTACTTTAAAGAAAACCTTATACTAACAATGTGCACGTTATGAAAAATGTGTAACTACAACTCATTTTTAATGTAACCTCAAAAGAAAAAGTTAAATCTGAGAATCTGGTTGGCCAATTTGTAGTTCCTCATGTCTGCTATAAACAAGTACTTTTTGTACAACAGAGTAAGAGAAACCATTAAACCTCAATCAGAACAAATGCAGTCTTGTTTTCTACATTTATGAATTAACAGTCTTTACTAGAAAAACATAATATTTCACAGCCTACCATAGGTCATAACTTCTCGTTATTTGTGAATACATATATACCCATCAAGTATATCAAAAGAAAGGCATGATTTGGCATGACGTTCAAGGCCTATTTGAAAAATAAAGTTGATGTCAATATCTTGAAAACAAAACGATATATGAAAAATATAATGAGAATGGGGAACTATACAAAAAATGCCTCAATAATGTTAAAACCCCTACAATATAAGTAATAATTAGTAAACTATCTTCAAAAAAATTAAGACTATTTCAGTCTGTACTGAAAATTAAAAAAAACTTTTAAAATTTGAATGTGAATCTTCCTAGTCCTTTACATGCCAAACAGAGTCCGTACCACTACCATTTATGAGATGCTGAGTTTCATCTTGGACACACTGTATATATGAGAATGAAATAGCTAATACATAAGAAAAAAATACTAACCTACTGCAGTGGGTTTATTTGATAAATATATGCATGTACGAGCCCTAACAACTATATATTCGGACATATCACATATTCTTAAAGAATATTCTGTAATTTGACATATGAGGTATTTTGAAAACTTTTGTGATAAAAATGCTGTACAGTATAAGTACCTCAACTTATTTACAAACGTTGTGTACAAGTGATACCTTTTTTGAACTACTACAATAATTTGTTTTAAAGATAAGTATTTTGGTTGACAACTAAATGTTCGGACATGTTAGTCATTCTTCGTGATTACAGGCAGGCGGCTGCGATAATTTTGTTTAATATAGTTTTCCTGTCATTTTGGTATGTGTTTGGCACTTTGTGTCTTACAAATCAATAGTTATGGTTCGAGGGACACCAACACCGCGATTAATTCGTGAAACTGTAATTAAAGAATACCATAGGGGCAATTCTATGCGTAAAATTGCTCAAAACTTGGGTTTAGCCAAATCCACAATAGCAGACATTATTCACAGATTTGTAGAAACCGCAGATATTAACATCAAGGGTAAAAGCACTGGCCGTCCCAACCTTGTAACTCCTAGACAACAACGAAGATTAGTTAGAGTTTGTAAAAATTCAAGAAGGGCCACCCTACGTGAAATAAGTGCACTGTGGAATACTGAAACGGGCTTGAGACTTTCACGAGAATGCTGCCGAAAATAGATTCACAAGTCTGGTCTTGGATTTTATAAGGTATACAAAACAAAACAAGCATTCAAAACTTTTACTGCATTCAAATTATTTAGGCTAAGGAGAAACCACTCTTAACCAACCGTCAGAAAAAGAAACGGTTAGCGTGGGCGAAAGACAAAGCTAACTGGACTCGCGACGATTGGTATAAAATCATATTTAGTGACGAATCCAAGTTCGACATCTGCGTTGGGGATTTTCGAAGACGAGTTGTAAGATCGCGAGACGAAGCCTTCCACAAAGACTGCCTTAAACGCACAGTAAAGTTTCCTCAGGGACAAATGATTTGGGGGTGCATGTCAGCATACGGTTTAGGAAGGCTGGCGTTCATAAAGGGTACAGTGAATGCACTATATTATCAAGATTTGTTAGAAAGAAGCTTGTTGCCGAGCATACAAAGCTTACATCCGAATGAAAATTTCATATTCCAGCAAGATGGGGCTTCGTGCCATACCGCCAAAACCACTCAAAAATGGTTGTCTGACCATCACATTACCGTATTAGAGTGGCCATCAAATAGTCCCGATCTCAATGTTATTGAAACGCTGTGGCACAAAATGAAGCAGAAATTACGTGATAATCCTCAACGTACGCTTCCTACCTTGCAAGCAAAAATTCAAGAAATATGGGATTCGTTCACCCCTGAATTTTGTAAAAATCTCGTTTCTACCATGCCTGGTAGAATTAAGGCTGTAATCAAAGCCAAAGGAGATGTTACACCTTATTAAAAGAACAGTGTCCGAACATTTAGTTGCCACATTAATTACGCATTTATTGTTACTTTTTAATGGATAAACATTGTTATATAAATTTATCATAAACTTTTATTAAAAACGACATACAATAATATTATTAAAGCAATAAGCGTTCATAGAAACATTCAATAAAATATTTGAGTTGGCTTTTACGTCCATTTACTAGAAAAATTAGTAGTGTCCGAATATATAGTTGTTAGGGCTCGTATTACCTACTTTTTGGCATGTATTACGTTATGTGCACAGGCCTGTAACCAAAATATGTATATGCCCCTGATAATTTGTCTTTCTGCAACACCTGACATTCCACTGGGTGCCCATAAATAATTGTCTAGACATAGTGACCATGAATTTTTATCTAAAGATCATTTCACTCTGACTATGCAGTACAGAGAACATACGACAATGTTATTTAAAGGCAAACTTCGCCTGCTGCGTTGCCGCTTGTAGACCGCCGCCGGCACCCAGGGGATGTCGCACTCGGGTATACTCAAAGAAATTTTAAATCTTCGTGTAAGCTGGGAAAGGCAGGTATATCTTCGATCTGTAGAGGATAATGCAAATTAAGGTAATCGTTGGTACTTTGAAATAGTTATTGAATTATAAGTGCAATATAACTTAATATATCAGTAATAATAGATAGGTAATTATGCTTGGAATGTAAATAATAAACATCCCTATAGATAAATAATAATTAGTATTTATCATAACTGCAATGTACTTAATTACTCACTTAATATATGAGGAATAATAGGTAGGTAATTAGGTGAATCAGGTCATTACAGTTGGATTGTATATATAAGAAATCTCCTTATATGAAATAATCAGTATTTCTCTGTTCTTCAGCATTGAAATTACGCTGAGTGTTATTGTTAATTTTGATATTTATTTGTGGAATGGCTGAAATTGTGAAATGGAAACGTGGAAAAGCGCTCGGCGTGTCCGAAAAGCAGATTGTGATGAATCTTATAAATTATCATTCACAGCACGAAAACAACGAATCACTTTCAAGTGTTATAAAAAAAAGTGTCTGATATGAGCGGCTTTTCGGAAAGAGTAGATCCGTAGAATAGTGCACCAGTTTTTTCGGGACAACACACCACCTACATTAAACGCAATGTTAAGTACTGTAAATGGCGTCGAGGATTTGCCCAATTTTTCGCGGTCCACATTGTTCCGTTTACTGTATGATATGGATTTTGCGTATGTGAGACGTGGTAGAAATTCCGTTTTGATCGAAAAAGATGAAATCATTTCGTGGCGCCATCGGTATTTACGTCAAATTCGTAAATATCGGGAATCAGGCTACAATATTGTGTATTTAGATGAATCGTGGGTGAATATCGGACACAGCGTCTCAAAGGAATGGATAGATACATCTATAAAATCGCATCGAGATGCATTTAATCGTGGACTCACAACGGGTTTGAAAGCACCTACAGCTCGTGGTCCACGATTTGTCCTGTTGCACGCAGGATCTGCAAATGGATTTGTTGCGGGGGCAGAGATGACTTTTTTGGCAAAAAAAAATACCCAAGACTACCACGATGAAATGGATGGGCCTTTGTTTGAAGCGTGGTTTGAAAATGACTTATGTCAGAATTTGCCAGAAAGAAGTGTTGTGGTAATGGACAATGCTTTTTATCATAGCAGAAAATTAGAAAAAATCCCCAACACCTCTTCAAGAAAAGAAGAGATTAAAGAATGGCTTCGATCGAAAGATTTACATTATGAGGAAGACTACCTAAAAACTGAATTGCTTGAAGTGGTGAATACATTCAGGATTAACTATAGTGGGTATAAAATTGAAGAAATTGCAAATCGGAAGAATGTTAAGATTCTAAGGCTCCCACCCTACCACTGCGAATTAAATCCAATTGAACTGGTTTGGAGTGAAGTAAAAAGGTATATAGGTGCACATAATACGAATTTTAAGGAAAATACCGTACGCAATTTAATCAGCGATTTATTAGCGAATTACACCAGAGAAATGGCAAAACTATATACGTCATGTAATAAAAACCGAAGACAAAATGTGGGAAATAGACCGTGTGATGGACGATATAGAACCCATTATTATAAATATAAATTACGAGGATTGTGATGATAATAGCGAAGAGGACAATAATTATAGTGAATAATCAAAACCAAAAAAAGAAATACATTAATTATTATTCTTCTATATCAAATTTCATGTTAACACATATCTGATATCAAACCATCAAATATTATTGTTTTTATTTTAAATGTCTAAACTCAATTATTTTGCATTATATGCTGCTCTTTGCAAAGGGTTTACGTTGATATAGTGTACATCTAATTCTTGTAAGACTTTTATAAACACGATTACCTTTTTATACTTATACTTTTACAACGTCATTTCGAAGGTGTCTACAAAGCAATAAAGAAATACAGATCAATACGTGCAATATTTCATGCTGTAAACTTCAACAAGGTATTAACAGATAAGCCGATTGCAATACAAAAGGCGGATTTATTATGATTAACGTCTCCGTGTTCAGTTTTAAGCGACTTTCTGGGGAAATATGGCAATACTGTAGCCCTATCCCTGTACACTGCATAGTCAGAGTGAAATAAGCTATAGTCTTCCTTTACTTCTCGCCGTTTCTTGCAGGATTCAGAATATGTTTGTAACAGACCTATATTTTAAAATGTTATAATATTGACAAGGTAAGTTAAGGTTAGCATTGAAATATATTAATATGGGAACAAACTCTTAAATTTATTAATAATGTTTATCTTTATTTTTTATACATTGCAAAAAACATGCCACTACGAATCACGTGATAACTCCTAGCGAGTATACCTACTACCACATTGGGTCAGTATTGTAGATAACAAATACACAAATAAGGCAATAATACTTTTATTTAGCATTTTACCTACAATCACTAATTGTACTCGTTGAGGAACGGGGCTAGGGGTCTTCCAAAATTCGGTTTCTTGTTGATGTAAACATTGAAAGTTGTTTTTCATCAAATAATTCTATGTAAGTAACATTTCAAAAATAATTTGCTTTCCCTTAGAACCGTGCTCATGTTAGGATTGATATCTATAATCTTTTCATATGCATGCTATAACGCAGCGGTTCTCAAAGTTTAGTATTTCGCCCCCCCCCCCTTTTACCTTCGAATAATTCTGCGCCCCCCGCTTAATATAAGATAGATGAGAATAATCCAATATGAAGCTTCTACTTCGCCAGAAGCGCACAGTACCAGTGCTAATCCTGATATAACAAGACAATGGACACGAGAAAGGTTAAATACATAGGATGCTGGAATGTCCGTACCGTGTACGAAGTAAGGAAGACGTACCAAGTAGCAGAAGAAATGGTTAAAAGTAATACAATAATATTGGGTCTAAGTGAAAGCAGATGGAAAGGATGTGGGAAACCCAAGCTACAAAATGGCAAGACCATCATATACTCGGGAAAAATGCAGGAAGACGACATACATGAAAGTGGAGTAGCCTTTACGATAGGGAAAAAAGCTGAAATGGCGTTAATAGAGTGGGAAGGGATATTGGACAGGATAATAACGGCGAGATTTAAAGCCAGATTCAAAAACCTATCCATAATTAATGCGTATGCGCCAACCAATCAAACAGAACAAGAGATTACAGACGAATTTTATGAGCAGCTACAGTCAACATATGATAAAATACAAAGCAAACACAAAAAGGACATAATAATAGTAATGGGAGGTATGAATGCTAAAATAGGATCATGTAATATAGGAAGCGAGTCTGTGATTGGGTGAAGAAGCACTGGGCACAATTAATGAAAATGTTGGGAAATGGGAAATGTTTGCAGACTTCTGTACCCAAAACAGCTTAATGATAGGAGGCAGCGTGTTCCCCCACAGATGAATTCATAAAGCAACATGACGTCACCTGATGGCGTGACGAAAAATCAAATAGATCATATCACAATAGATAACAAAACAAAACAAACTTCAGCAAAGTGTACGCCCAGAAGGAGATAGAACAGGAGCTAGGAGAGGAAGAAATAAGAGAAGACCTAAACTTTCCAACAACAGAATTTACGCGTGGCGAAATAAAACAATGCAGTTAAACAGCTAAAAGGAGGAAAGGCAGCGGGGATCGATAATATCACGGCAGAGTTACTAAAAGCAGACACAGAAACACATCAACAGACCTGCCGTTTATACTAATGAACAACATATGGAAAGAGGAGAGAATACTGGCGGAATGGAGGAAGGGGATAATTATAAAGATACCGAAAAAAGGAGATCGCACAAAATGCGAAAACTGGAGAGCAATAACACTGCTGTCCGTGACAAGCAAGGTAATGACAAGAATAATTTTGGAGAGAATGAAAGGAGAAATCGACAAAATATTAAGGGCAAACCAGGCCGGATTCAGGAAGGATAAAGCCTGTACAGACCATATAAATACAATGAGAATTATTGTGGAACAGACTCTAGAATGGCAAAATAAGTTATATATAAACTTCATTGACTTTAGGCAAGCCTTTGATCGGGTGGATCGAGGCGGGATATGGGAGATATTGAAGAGGTATGTATTTCCACCCAAGTATATTAGAATCGTAAAAATGTTTTATGAAAACTATACAGCCCAAATAATGCATAAAGGAGAGCTAACCGAGCCAGTAAAAATAGCCAGCGGAGTTCGACAAGGCTGCATACTGTCGCCGACAATATTTCTGATATTGGTAGACTGAATTATGAAAAGGCAACTCGTAATAAAACAGGAATCAGATGGAATGCCTTTAGTCAATTGGAAGACCTGGACTTTGCAGATGATATATGTTTGATATCTGAGAAAAGACAACATATGCAGAAAAAAAAACGAAAAGGTGGCAAAATAAGAAATGAGATCGGACTCAGTATAAATAGAAAGAAGACTAAAATAATGCAAATAAATACCGAACGGGAAACGGGGATATTTATAGAAAAAGAGGAAATAGAGAGCGTGCAAAAATTGTGCTACTTTGGGAGTATATTGGACAAACATGGAGGAATACAAGATGAATGCAAGAATAGGTAAGGCACAAAATGCGTTCTATATGTTAAGGAAAATCTGGAGATCCAATGAACTTAGTCTACCAACAAAAATGAGAATATTCAATACGAATGTGAAAAGTATACTACTGTACGCAGCAGAAACATGGAAAACTGGAAAGAAAGTTATACAGAAGATGCAAACATTTGTAAACAAGTGCTTGAGGAAAATCCTAAAAATATTCTGGCCAAATCGCATAACCAACAACGAATTGTGGGACAGAACTAAACAAGAACCAGTGCAAACAACAATAACTCGAAGGAAGTGGAAGTTCATTGGACACACCCTAAGAAAAAAGGAAAATAGTATAACAAGACTAGCGCCAGAATATCAGCCAACAGGGAAGAGAAAAGTGGGCAAACCAGCAGAACCATGGAAGAGAAACATAGAAAAAGATATAGAGAATATGAAATTGACGTGGAGAGAAGTAAAAGAAATAGCGAGGAATAGAGAAGAATGGAAGAGGTTCGCAGAAGCCCTATGCTCCGCGTGGAGCCAAGAGGATTAAAGTAAAGTAAGTGCCGATGTGCCGGCCTCGGTGATCTAGTGGTTAGCGCGTTTGCCTTTAGATCCGAGGGACGCGGGTTCAGACCTGGCTGAGGTCGGCGAGATTTTTCTAGCGGGGAAAAATCTGAAAATGCGCCTTCTGTCGGATAAGAAGTAAAGCCGTAGGTCCCGTACCACTGTGATGTGTGCTACGTTAAAAATCACTACTGGAGTTGGAATTACCCCAGATAGGCAAAATTCTTACTAAGGGTGTACAATGGGCCAAATGTGGCCTAAGTGCATAGAGATACTTGGAAAACCGCGTCCTAGATCTCGCTCTTTCAAAGCAAGCAAGCAAGCAAGTGCCGATGTGGTGCAGTCGCGCCGCATTATCACCTGATCTACTGGTAGCCGAATGTACGTGGCAGATACCGATACGTCTCGAACTTTCTGGATTGAAAATACGCGACTATAAAAGCAGCGGCAGCGCGTCAGTTGTTAGTTGTCGTTGTGACTCTGTTACATAAAAGAGTTGGAGTTGAAAAACGCTGAAAAAATTATTGTATATTTACTTACACGTTTATTAAAGACGAAGGAGCTTCTACTTCGTCAGAAGCGCCCAGTACCAGTGCGAATCCTATTATAAAACCAAAAACACGAAAATATGACCAAGCAAATTTAAATTTCGGTTTTACAAGCACTGAAATAAGTGGTGAAGAAAAACCTCAATGTGTTATTTGCCTCAAAATTTTAGCTGCAGATAGCATGAAACCCAATAAATTGAAGAGGCAATTTGAAACCCTGCACAAAGAATACATTGATTAGCCTCGTGAATTTTTTGCAGAGAAAGTTAGATCTTTCGGGATACAGAAGACAAATTTCCGCAAAGCTTTTACAGTAAATGACCAAGCTTCATTGGCATCATATAAAATAGCCAAATGCAAGAAGTCACATACGATTGCAGATCAACTAATTTTACCAGCTGCCATAGACATGCTAGAAACAATGTTTGGTGAAAGCTATGCCAAACAATTCAAGAATATTCCTCTGTCAAACAATACAATTTGCCGAAGAATTAACACATCACACAATACATCTGTGTTTATTCAGCAACAACTTGAATCTGAATCAGTTGGAAAACTATTTATCATACAACTTGATGAAGCTACAGACAGCAGTAACGATTCTCATTTGATTTGCTATATCAGATTCCGTCAGGGAGCTGCAATAGTTGAAGACTTGCTATTTTGCAAGCTTATACAAGGAAGAGCAACTGCTGTCGAGCTGTTCAGAATTAGAAATGATGCTATTGTAAGCGTAAACTTGTAGTGGAAGGATTGTGTTGGAATTTGCACCGATGGAGCTCAAGCCCGATCTGATAGATACAACAGTTTAAAGGGTCAGCGCTTTTTGTTAGAGAATACAGTTATGGAGTCACAAATTAAAAGATACTTTCTTTGAGATGTTTCCCACAATGTGTGAATTTATTCAGTTACCCATCAGAAGAGAATCATAAAAAGTTGTTGCTAAAGATAGTGAAACGCCATGTAGAAATCTTGCGCACTACTTTCGGCAAATACTTTTTCGCTGAAGAAAACATTAAATTGAGTGACTGGAATTGGGTAATAAATCCATTTGAAAGTATATCTACGGGCCTATCTCTTCAAGACGAACAACTGATAGATCTTTCATCAAGTACCGCAGAAACATTAAATTTTGTTATTAAGTCATTAACAAATTTCATGTAACTATTTTCTTATTAAAGCAAAAGCGTTTCGGATCTGTTACCTTTTCTTACTTCTTACCTTTGCTATATTGCTTTTTCTGCTGTAGCGGCTTTAATGTGTAAATATAGAAACAAACTTCAAATAGAAAAGGAGCTCAGAGTGTCTATGTCGAATATCAAACCAAACCTGGACAGGCTGTGTAAACAATTTTGTTCATTTATTCGACGCCCCTCCCCATGTACAGCTTCGCCGCCGTTCCCCGTGGCGCGCCCCAAAGTTTGAGAACAGCTGCTACAAAGAAACGGCACATAAAATATTTACTTCTAAATACATACATGAACTTAACATCCACGCGGATTACTATCGTCGTATAATAAGTTTTGCTTAATAAATCTGAACGAATTCTGTACAAGTTCTTTAATATGCTTTATTACAAGAACTGCATCATGTGGCTTAAGAGGGCGGCGTCAGGGTTATAGAACCAATAGATGGCGCCGTTATAGAAAAATTTTCTTATTTTTAAGCAGAGTTATTGCTTCCAAAACTCAGTAAGTATTTTTGTTACATCTTAACGAAGTTCTAACTTTGGTAATGTAAAATTCCGGCAAATCAAAACTTAAGTTCAAAAGTTTTTGGCGCAAAACAGCTTTTAATTGATACCATTCCCTGTGCGGTGGTGGTGGTACTCCAGGGGTACACAATTTACTTACAAATATGAAAGCTATAGGTACACAGCGATAAAGTGTTTTTGTGTTTTCTGTTCAATTTTAAAGATTAGTGATGAAAAGAACTTGTAACACTGACGCTACAGTTCAACCATTTTTAGATAAATTACCTGCGTAAATATAAGTCGAAATAACGAGCAATACTAGAGGTAATAAAAAGGTAAGCCAACGCACATCTGGAAATTTTAGCTTTTTCGTAAATTGGTAAATGTGACCGTGAAATAAAGAGATATGCTTCTGAAAATACAAATATTTCAAGTTATTTATCGACTTCCTAATACCAGTAAAACGTGTTAGTCTGTAGTTACTGTATAATTAACACGATTTTTAAAACAATATGAAAAATTGCGCAAAATATACAGGTACGATATTGTACATATATCCGTTTTATTTCATTTTTTTTCAGCTTATATAAGTCTCTAACTTTGACACATATATTTGTTATACAGGATGTTAATGAATTCATGTTACAAATTTATTGGGTATGTAGAGGTTTAAAAAACAGAACAACTTTTAATAAAAAACCCACCGTTTTCGAGCTAAGACTGAACAGAATGAGTAACGCTCATAAAAGTCAAACACTACAAATAAAGATCGATTCGCATTTTACGGAACGTCAACCTCACATCACCGACCGGCAACGTAACGTCAAAACACAGAATAAATACCTACGGACAATTTATTCTGTGGTCAAAATATTGTATAATACATTTCTTGTGGTAACATTCACATAGAGACGTAACAGAACGCACCGTCAGCGTCACGAACCGTCGAGATAACTTTCAAACGTTTCTTTGACGTGACGTTCCGTGCCGTTTCGTTACTTTTATGCAGTGTGAACGGAGCATCAAAGTACAATACTGTTATATTATATTGATCTGTAAGATATCGCGTATATTCTGTTTTTAATTTTACTTAAAAGCACATAAAACTGGTATTGAGACATTCTAAAGTATTTGTAGAAGCATATTTCATCATCCTCTAATTCTTTAAATAGGGTATGGTATTCTCCTTCATGGTTTCTTGTGTAAATACCTTGCATACCCATTTTCTTTTTTTAGCTGCATTGCTGTTCGTTTCCTCCTCATCCATAATTAATGCGATCATTGCTAATTTTCTTCTATTGAATCTGGGCATGATAAGAAAATATGGTACAGAATGAAAAAACCAATGGCAACCAACCGAAGAAACTATTGACGGTGGTGATCAATGATAAACTACTAACGTAAAGTGTGAATCGACTGCAAGATTACGTGACGTTGTCGGTCGGTGACGTGACGTTGCCGGTCGGCGACGTGACGTTGACGTTCCGTAAAATGCGAATCGATCTTAATGCTCACAATAATTTTTATTCATTTGTTAAACACTACAATAATTGCTGATAATCACTTACCACTAACTTCGATGCAAGCATTACACCTCCGAAGCATATTTTGGTATACTCTTTCAAAAATGCCAGGCGTTGTTTGGAGCTCTTACGCTGCAGTCAGAATATATGCTAGCAGTGGTGCTTCTCCAACAAATCTGGTAATACTTCTTGTAAAAAGGTCAAGTAAATGGGGCCGGTTAGACGATGTGGAAAAAGGTATGGCCCAATTAAACTACATTCAGGTAGATAATGTTACGGGCCAAGCGAGCTTTTTCGTCGACCCGCAACAGGATAGGTGGAAAAAGGCCTACAGCTTAGCTCAGAGGAATAGGGGAGGTTCACGGGAACCGCTTACGGGAGGAAATCCTCCTAGTTGTGTACAGAGTATGTCGGAAATTAACGGCCGCCACCTTCCAAATCACAGCTGATTGCAGGTTTTCGTGGAAGGTCGAGAAGCCAGCAGCTTACGGGAATCAGATTCACCTTTATTGTGCCTCCCTCCTGTTTATAAAGCTTGCACAGTTCATACACACACAAATACAAAATATACAACAATAAAAGATGGAAACACATATAATTAAGCTATTGGAAATAAATGACAATACAAAAACAATGACAGCAAATGGTGATATTATAGTTCAATACTACAAACGGTTAATTGAACGTTCAAGAGGCTCGCCGCCCCTGGCTTACGGCAGTTAAATTCTTCAAACAAATCTACGTGGCCAGTGGCTTCTGGGTTTACAAGAATAATACAATATATAATTACTTTTTACAATTAACAGGAAAAGAAAATGATAATCGAAGACTGAAGGTCGCTTTTTGTAGCATTAAAAAAAAGTTCAATCACTTAAATTTTGAAAGTTAAACGCGTAAAAGATTTTTTTTCCACAACACAAAACTGGTTATTTTACCTTGGCCTTCGATGAATGAAGTAGAAAGAGACAGGCACAATTTTGGGGTGTTTTCAAGATGCACGAAAAATCTGCAGGCACAGTCTGGGGTGTTTTCAGATCCGGAGAAAACTGGTAGACGACGTTCTTCGGGGACACTTTGAACCGAAATATTCGCAGCTACGCCCCTAGAGATTAGATTGCTTCCAACGGGGTTCAGACGATTAAAAAAAAAGACAGCTCCAAGAAGCACACTTCCACGGGTTTAATCCGCTTGTATCCGATATAAATCGAGAGAACAATTACACTGGATTGTCCATGCCAAAGCTAACACTCTGCTAATATTTATATATCTAATCCGACTTAGTCGAGATTCTTTTGCCTAAGGCAAAAATACGAAAAACGATAACTCATTTATCAGACGAGCCGCGAAGAAAACCCGATATTAGAAAATACGTCCGTCTATTCCCAAAGTCTAGCGCCTGCTCAATTTTTTAATTTATTTACGGTCCCCAAAGATGAAATTGGGTTACCAGGTCTATCGACGATGGTAAGCCGACTGCCGAACTAAACGCAACGCGAACCTGCATTCCCGTTTCTGCATAACATCCCCCCCCAAGCCTAATTTGTTCTAGAACAATTAATACGTGCGTTTTCCGAGAAGATCTTAAGATGCAATATCTGTAAGGCTAAACGCTGCTGACAAAGGAATTCTAGGAAATATTTCTGGCCGCCGTTAATTAACATGTCAAGCCCGATTAAGTTTCGAAAGTGGCCTCCCATAAATTTAATTTTTGAAAATAATAAAAATTGTAATCAACATTAAAAATTGCAATAGAAATTTGATTCCTTGGAGCGGCAATCAAAATACGGGTCCAATTCAGATGAAGTGACACAATGAAATGAACATAACAACAACTACTGTTGCCTGTAGTTCGAAAACGGTGCGTTTCCGGATATGAGTTCCTTATGATAAGTTGGTCTATTTTGAATCCCCTACATACCCTATACATTTGTGACACGTATTCATTAACAATTTGTATATATAATAACAAGGAGTAATATTTTATTTGAAGAGAAACATGGGGCCCTACAATTTCAAATAGATACTGATTAATTCGATTTTGTACTGTGTTCTGGAAAACAGCATCAGAATAGCCACGTAAAGGATTTTATTAAATAACTAATCATTTTAAGATTCCAGTACTTGTTCACGAAGCAATTTTAATAAACATATGGAAATACAAAGTTCTTCCATTGCTTCTGCGTATGGAACCAGCACCACCCAGCACAGTCATGGCATATTCAATCCTCTACCACGAAGCCGTTTGTGTGGCTCTTTTGGAATTGGTTATGTATCACGGCAATGCATCCGAAACTCTGGGAGATGCAGCTGCAGATCTCTTAGATTATGCATATGGAGCCGTTTCACAGCTTTTAATACTTGAGGATAATGAAGCAGAACAAAATGAAAAAACACAAGTAGAACTCTCAAAACAAAGAGATGATTTATCTTTTGAAATTGGTATTCGATCTCTGACTATTTTACGCTACTTAGCTGATTATTTAGACAGGTAAAATAATACTGCTTAATGTGAAACTGATAACTTTTAAGAAAATTTTTATTTGTTCCTTGCCCCCTTTCTTCTTCTTAAGCCCTTTAAATCTATTTTTGGTTATAGACTTTTGCTAACTTTGTACATTTTTTCCAATTTTATGCTATTTAAATCCAGCTTAATCTAGCGGCTTTTCTGAGATTATCATCCAGCGCACAGATGGTTGTCTTCTTCGTCTTCTGTGTTTTATTATTTTCCGATTCCATCGGCATGTGCTACTTATGGCTACGTGTCCTACATAACTCCATTTTAGTTGAGCGATTTAACTGATATTTTGGTAATGTATGGAAATGTTTTTGTTTTGGACTTTATCCTTCCTTGTAATATTCAGTGTTACCCTTTCCATCGCTCATTGAATTTTCCTTATTGATTTGAAATTTCCTTTGTTAAGCAACTTTGTTATTTTGGAAAGTAAGTTCTCTCCACCTTTTCTGATCAGGTCTACGGATATATGATTATCACTTTTATTATTTCTTCCATTGTTTTTTCTAGTTGTTCTTCGGATCCCATTTTGTATTTTTCCGATTGTTTTATCAGTTTATTTTAAACTAGCGTAAATCTGTGTAGAATTCTTTTACTATTGTTAGAATTTTATCCCTGTTGTTGATAACAGTTCCTTTTTCCTGGTTTCACAACGCGTATGTTTCCTTCTTTCCCAGTTTCTCTTTGAGAAATTTTAATCCTTTGTTTTTATCTATAACTTGGTTAATTTTTTTCTTGCATTTGTCGTCTATGTTCTCTTATGCATTTTCTTATGTCTTTATTAATTTTCAAACTCTTCTGCTAGCTGTCTGCAGGTTTTCATCAGAGTCTTACATAGTTTCTTCAATAATAGTGTTCCCACTTTTCTTAGGAGTTGTCAGCTTCTTCAGCTCATTTATTGAAGTACATATTGTTGTTGTTTTTTATTTATTTCGTCTATTGTTACGTTGTCATCATCATCAATGACAATTTAGATTTTTATTTATAATTTCTTCGTATTTTTCACTTCCTTCTTTCATTTCTTCTACAGTCAAGTTCTTTATAGAATTTTTCTTTATACGTCTTTTATATAGCTGTTTATTAATGACTAATGTAGCTTTCACGAGTCTATGTTCACCGCCCGTATTAAAGAAGTTTGCTATAGTAACGTCCTGTATTGTTAGTTTTTTATCTGTGAGTATGTAGTTTTTGACTTTTTCATTTTCCATTTTCGTTCGGGTCTTTTTTGCCTAGTTTCGCGTATCGCGTATTCTAATGCGGGAAGTCTCGTTGCATAGCTATTCTCGGCCGGTTGTAATACTTTTCTATGTCTTCCTGTGACTGTATTGAGTTGGGAGCGTATGCTTGGATAATTTTTAGTTTTATATTTGCAGGTATTTTCACAATAATGTATGTTGTAGATCTGTGGCTTTTAATTCGTGATGTAATATTCTTCTTGATGATAAAATCAACACTTCACATGGTTCCATTTGCTCTTCTTTTATATATCAGTACATTTCCGGACTGCCTGGACTCCATAGGACAGCCTGTCGGTTCAGTGTGAGATTCTGCGCTAGTAACCCTAAACGCTTGGAGTAGTAATATTATAGAACTTGACATTTCAATAAATCGCCGTGCTTGTCAGGCATCTTGACCAGTTCTACCATCATCCGCGCGTTCTGGATCAGACGCTGTTTTGAGTCGTTCCTCTGGAGATAGACGCTCTATTTGCAACGACACAATGTGAGATAGACGTTGCTGCTGATGGTCCGCCCCGGGTATTTTATTTCCTGGTACCAACCACATCTGGCTAGTCTTCCCCTATCCGCTACCTGGGAAGGCGCCCGATGGAGGACCAGCAAACCCCACACGAGTTCTTACTTTTATTTAAAATCATATTTACAAAACCTGCTGAAATAATTGGTTATCTTCTTCTTAGAGTGCTTTATCTCTTACGAGACATAGCGAGTTGGTAATAGTATATACATAGTATAATACCTTACAGACTGTTTACGCCCTATACATGCGCATCTTTCACATTCTCTTTCCAGTTCAACACTGTAGACATAATTAATAATAATATTAATTTTAGCTCCACGCCTGGGTAACTTTTTGTCATATTCCGATCATTTATTTTCTCTCTGTCCATCTGCTTTTTTGATATACATTTTCTCCTAGTTCGGATTGGCTTTTGGTACTATATTAGTTCTCCATGTGACGCCCATATACTTAGTGTTACCTTGTTTTATTTAATGTGCCTTCACTTTATTCTTCGTTGCCCTATATTTCGCTTTTTTTGTTTGCTATATAAATTCTTCCCAAAGTTTACCGTTATCTGCCTTGCTCAGTAGCCATTTCTGACATTCATTGGTCGCTGTATGCCTTGTCACTGATTTATAAATTTTTAATCTAGTATTTCACGATATGTTTTGGATTCCATTAACACACTTAATGCACCTGCACATTTGTCACTTTTCACTAATCTTGCCCTTATTTCTTTGTTTTTGTTTCCATCTTCATTTATTAGTTCACCGAGACAATTAAATTGTGGACTCTAGTTTCAGTGAGTACAAATTGTACTAATTAATTTCCATTTTTCTCTACTGCCTCTTCCTTTTCCCCATCCTTCATGTATTGTTTTTTCTTCATTTATGACTAAATCCACTGTTATTTCCACTTTTTCTAGATTTTTTCATATTTTTCCATTTCTCTGTAAAGTTGTTGCCTTTTTATAGTCATCGGATCATTTAAAATCAATAGAGTCAATTGGAGTCTTTTTTAAAGCAGTTCTTTTCGAAACCACATTTATACTCTCCTATCATTTTTTTACTACTACTTTTCAACTATTTCTAATAACCGTTGGCAGTAGATATTTTACACACAGTGTCTCAAATTGCAATGCCCAGAAATTATTTCACTATGTCTTTTTCGCCTTTTTGTATAGGCGTATTAATACTATACCGGGTGTCCCATGACGTGACGTCACTACTTCACCTACGTGTAGAAGAGGTGAAAAGAAGTGGTCATTTTCTCTAAATCGACTATTAAAGAAGTTAGGGCCTGTTTTGGTTAAATACTGAAGCAGCCGAAACAATAAATGATATTAAGTGGTATTTGATACAAACTGTCTACGTTACTATGGAAATGATATTATTTATTTGTATGTCAAACAATAAAGGACCTTAAAGTTGATTTCTCTATTTGCGCTTATTAACAGTGTTGATAATGTTTACTTTTACAACGCGAGAGTACGCCGATATCTATTACATGTACGGTTTTTGTGAAGGAAACTCAGTAGCAGCTGCTCGAGGATATGGGTTGAGATTTCCAAATAGGCGACCACCAGGCCGACGAGTTTTCAATGAGTGCGCAATCACCTACGTGTCAGAAATTGTCGATTGAGCGTCCAATACAGCAAGTACTAGATAATGAGGACAACACACTGCGAGAAATTGAAAATAATCCCAGCACCTCTGGTCGTCGTTTCTCTGCACAAGTTAATGTACCACGAATGCGAGTTTGGTGAACATTAAAGCGTCATGGTTTATATCCATTTCATATCTAGCCTGTTCAAGCCCTCTTACCTACAGATTTCGCTATAGTGGGTTTCAGAGTCGCCGTGCAGCATGGTGAAGATACAAACACAAGGTTGTCAAACTTATTTGTGAGGCTTCTTTAAGACATAAAATTTAATCCCTTTCACACAAAGGTTTGAAGTATGGTAATGCTATTGTAACCCCTAAAAGACGCGTATTGTTAAATGCCAGGTTTAGTGGTTCTAAAATATTTACTCCTATATTTTATTAAACCTGAGAGTACAATTTTTGCTAAGTGCAATTAATTGTTTATGTACGACATGTTTTATAGTTAATTATCACTGCCGCTAAAAATATTTAGATCACTATCACAATCACCAGCGTTGATGTTGATAATTATGGGCTCTATTTCGTCCATTATGTTGTCAACTTCCCACACTGACTTTTCTATTTTCTCCACATGGCCTACGTAGTTGCTCCAATTTTCTGGTGTCACTTGAGAATATGCTTCCTTGATTAAATTTTCATCCTCATTTGCCATTTGCCTTAAAACTAGTATTTTTCGCACCTATATACCTTTTTCACATTAGTTTACAAAGAGAAATTCCTCATTGTATATAATAAAACAAATTAAGAACTTAACATTATTGTCTTGGTTGGTTAATATTATTATTGTGTGGGAACTTCTGAACACCTACCTCATTTCAACAAAATAATACGAAAACCATTGCTCTATCTTCTCCATGTTGCACGGCGACTCTGAAACGCACTATAGTCGTATGGAATTTTGTCGCTGGATCATTCAAAATCAAAACCTAAGTAATAGAATGTTATTTACGGATGATGCAACATTTACAAGGAATGGATTAATGAACAGAAAGAACTTCCACTCTTGGGATTTGGAGAATTGACACGAAATCACAGTGTCAAATTATCAACAGAGGTTTGCAGTGAATATCAGGTCTGGAATTATTGATAACATGCTCATTGGTCCATTCGTTTTTGAGAACCATTTAACCGCCGACAGATATTTAAATTTTCTGGCTCTGGCTCTGGCGATCAGACATGGTATGCGGTACCAGCACGATGGGGCCCCTTTGCACTTTGCGTTACGTGTAAGACAATTTTCAACGGTTTGGAGGACAGATAATTGGTAGAGTAGAACAGCATCCCTGGCATCCAAGATCTCCGGACTTGTTGTGTTACGTAGGGCAACCATGATCTCTCTTAAGAAGAGCCAGAATGTGTCTCGAGAGCAACGTTGGCCATTTTGAACAATCTTTATAGTGAATTAAAACTAAAATAAAAATAAATATTGACTTTTCTGAAATTGTAGTTATTTAAGAAATAATAATATAACACTTTTAAAAAGGGTTTACTTTAGGGCATAACTTTATTAGAATGTTTAACTATATTTGGTATAATGATTACGTACACGAAGCAGTGATCTCACGTCATGGGACAATCTGTATATATTCTATCATACTGTACATTTTTAAATATGTCGTAGTTCTGTGGAGATCCCTTTTCTTGATGAACTTTTGTCATTTTTCACCTTAATTATTACCTTTACCACTGATTCTCTACTTGGTTCCTCTAGTCCCTCTATGTTGTTTAAATCTGTGTCACTGTGGTTGTCAATTTATTCGTTTAAACTATCATCGAAATAATTTCCCTAATATACTACGTTCTCCCCTTCTTACCTTCTCAGCTTTCAATATGTATGTTTGTTTTTGTTTGGTTTACTCTAGGTATTGTAATTTGCGTATTTGATGGACAGATTTAGTAAATCAGAACATGTATTATTTCCTTTTTTTTTGTTTTCAGTATCTTTCTGCATCTTCCACCGACTCTGATTGATAAGTTTACTCCCCTACCGGTCGACGTTCATCACTGAACCAACTTTCACTTTTATTCTTCTGCTGCTTCTTTTGCTCGTGTTTTGCACTAATATACTTCAATAGTACATAGATTATCTGTGTGCTTTTTGCTTTGCTTTTCATGTTTGATTTTTATTCCTATTATAAAGTGATCGGATTCCATGTTGGCGCCTACGTATGATTTTGCACTAGCCTTGAAACGTTTTTTTTATTTAGTTGATTTATGTGCATCCAGAGCCCTCCACAGTACTTACTAAATTTCTTTTTGTTGAAAATAATTGCTTGTGATTCTATTATTATAACTCCAGCTGAAAATCCTATTGCTTTCAGTCCATTCTTATGATAGTTTTCATGTTTACTAAATTTTTCCATTGTTAGATCTGGTAATATATCTTTCCTTTACCTGTTTTTGCGCTCAAGTCCCCCATTATTATAATGTACTATTGCAATTGATTGTGCAGATTTTCAACTTCTTCGTATTTCTGATTCTTTCCCTCTTCGTATTTCTTCAGTGGGAGCCTTTATGTTAATGCAATTCATATTTTTTGATAGGTTTTTCCAAAAGGTAGGAAATATTTACTATCACATGCGTAAATTAAATTAAATTTAATTTAATCTCTTAACTACCAGAAATCCTATTCCCAAACTCCTTGTCTGATTACTGCTATTAAAAAATATATTATACTCTTTCGGTTCCAATCCAAAATTATTTTGGTTTTTTATATATTTTTTTTTATTATTAGATTTCATTTTCTATATCCTTTAAGGTACAAAAGGTTTCCAATGCATGTAGTGTTCCTAAAATTATAACTGATTTTTTAAATAGTGTTTATTAGATATTTTTACTTATAGTCCAGAACTCATCTCCCATTCATCATGAACAGTAATTTGTAATTAGTTCTGGGTTTACCTACTAATATATATATTGTGCCTGTTTCAGATTGCCTTTAGGCGTTACTGCTCGCATGTTTACTACTAATGACGTACCAGTTCTTCTTGCACAAATTTTGTTAGAAAGACCATGGATTAGAAAAGGAAAACAGTATTCTAGTGGACGATGGCTACCTTGGGATGGTGAAGCTTTGATCACTATTGAAGCTCAGGTAATTTGTTATCGGTAAAATATACACAAATCAAGAACATTTACAGTTTACCTGGTATAAATTTTATCAGTCCTAATATTTTGGAAGGTGTGGTTAGCCTTACGACAATTACTATTGGACCCAGCGTGCCCAGCTCATTACGATATAACTGAATGTCGCCGTTCGCAACTTTTAAAACTACAGCCTTACATGACTCCCATTCTAGTAGATCAAATATCGCCGATTATTGAATTACAGCGCTGGTTATATCAACTTGCTGTAACAAATCAGACCCCTGCTACTCAGAAACCTGTACTTTTGGAAATGTTGCTAGAAATAAAATCGTGTATTCTTGAAAAGTGTGGTAGGAAATGGAAGAAAATTGCTAGAGAACAACTTCCTTACGTTTTTACAAAAAATCATGACGACATTGTTGAAACTGCTCAAAGGTAAAATTAGAAAATAAAACAAATCAGGTTATGTAATATACATAATAATTCAGTAGTTATACTCCTTTAGACACCATTTTAATATTTAATTAATATTGCAGCCTCAGCGAAGCATACAACACTGAACTTCTAGAAAAATTTGAAGAAATGCAAAAAACTACCTCTAACAGTTGTGCAAACTGCGGTAAAAGTGCCATACAAAGGTGTTCTCGATGTAAAACCCAATGGTACTGTTCCCGTAATTGCCAAGTGTCTCACTGGTCACAGCACAAGGAAAAATGCTTAGAAATTCAAAGCGCTAGTAGTTAGAGAACTTCATTTACAACTTTTCATTGTATGTATTTTTTGTTTACTATAGCAAGCAAGTTTTTATTGAAAGAAACGTTTATATTTGACCATTTTAGGTTGCATTATCATGAAGGAAGAAGTTTTACTGATGTAAAAATAAATAATCATTTGTAGCAATTCCTTTATCTATAAACAATAAAAACTTTATTTCATTATATTTTTGCTATATAAAGTACATAGGAAACAATACTTTATCAACAATGATTTACATCCTTACTCCTTCTAGCAAAGCAAGCCATTCAGAGTGATGACCTCTCGTGGAATTTCTTAACTGTATTTCATTGTTACCAATGCAAGTTAGTTGCACTTGTGTCTGATTTTGATGCCATTGTTTTCTATCTATTGCTAAGCTTCGCCAACTCTCTTTTCCTGCCCTCATCTTGTTGACCCAGCATGTCCATGGTCTTTCTTTAAGTCTTCTTCCTTTAAAAGCCCCCTTGAAGACTCAGCCTACTTTTTGTTACGTCCATTCTCTTTAAATAGCCCTACCATCCCATCTTGTCACTCTTAATTTCAGAAAAAAAGTGGTATAATAATGTAAAAATATCAATATAGTACTACTACAAATAAGCAGAAAACTAATATTCACGTTTTCCAGTCCGTATTGAAAATGAGACAAAAGTTGTAGAAATTGAATGTGGATTGGAGTAGTCCATAAATAAACTTTATTTATGGAGTAGTCCTTGAAATGCTGAATAATTCTTCTCATATAACGGAATATTTATATCTCAGAACGTGGTTTGCATCAACAACAACAGGATTATTTAGAGCTGCTGCAGATAAAATAAGGATAGCCGCAATGATCGCCAACATCAGGAACGGATAGGCACCGGAAGAAGAAGAAGAACGAAATATGCAACTTCTCCCTCTCTATGCATGCTGAACTATCTAGAACACGCTATATAGCTTGCCCCATCAGTGCGTGGACGGAAAATAGCTCCTCAGGCAGATATTAAAATTCTATTTTCGCTAGAAAATAGGAACGCTCCTTGTGCATATTTTAAAATTATTTTTTTTATACAGGGTGCTCACATACAGAGGTTTTTTTAATGTAATAGCCAGTCTATTATGGAATTTTTTGAGAACCACTTCAGCACTCATCAATTTGATATAAAATGATATCCGGCTATTTTCAACCGTTCTCCCGCTAGAGAGAGTTAACTGCAAAAAAGTGATCAAATTCAGATGTAATGGCCAACCCATTTTTTTTTTCTTTTTCTTTTTTTTTATTGATTATAACCAGCTCGATACACAGAGTACCATACATGGTTGTCTTGTCAAGTTAAAAAATGGATTACAATGGCGGATATACATATTTAGAATAAGAGCAGCACAACAGCCCCCTTTGTAACTATTTTAATTTACATGG
>JABXWE010028852.1:0-32854 GCA_014611495.1 Limonius californicus | reverse complement strand
AAGTGGTTTTTAAAAAATGTCTGTCTGTGGGTGGGTACGTATGTACGTACGTACGTACGTATGTACGTATGTGACGCTCCTACAGCCGAAAGTATTGCTCCGATTTTGATGCGCTTTGGAATGCGGGGGTGTATCGAAAATTCATCGAAACAATTAGCTTTTCAAAAAAATCCGAAACCGAAAGCGGAAGTTACGCATGTTTTTTTTGGTATCACTTTTTTCGTGATTGCAATTTTGAAACTTTTATCGCGGACAAGGATAGAGGGTCATAAGACAAATCTGTTAGTTTTTTGCCGAACTCGCTAGCTTTAAACTGAAGGGCGCTATGATTTTTTGAAATTTTTGAGTTTAACGCCCAATTACTCGAAAACGGATGAATCGATTCAAATGATTTTTATTTTCTGAATAGTATATGAAGGGTAAAATGAGGTGATTTAAAAGTTTTTTGAAAAATTATAAGGGGCCTAAATTACGAATTTTCAAAATTTTGGAAATTTTCAAAAAATTATTTCTCAAAAACTGCTCCAAGGAATTTTTTTAAATTTCATATGTATATAGACCTCGCAAGGGGCTATCGATATGTTTTTTGAAGAACTCCGTAATTTTCCTGTGGCGCCCTCTACGAAGCTTGGAAGTTTGAAACTTCAAACTCCTTTAATTAATAAACGAAAAAAGATAGGAAGCTGGGGTTTTCACTGAATCGCTCAGTACGTAATGAAGCATATGAATATGTAAAGAAATATTACACTCGTGGATATATGTAAGCGCACCGGCCCCCTCCCCCCTCTTTTTTAGAAAAATATTTTTTTTATTCTAACGGTTGTTTTTTGTTTGCGTCAAAGAATCTTTTTCCGCGAAAATAAAAAAATCGATTTTTTTATGCCCTACAAAATATAATTTCCAGGGACTTAGAAAATTTTACATCGGTAGCAACAGCAATCGGTACTAGTTAGACCGCGCGACGTATATAGTAGAGAATGAAGTATGCCTGGTTGCATATTAAAAGGAAATTAAGGGTAAGTCTGTTCGTTACGAGGCAAGGTTTTAGGATAGCACTTGAACAACCGTTTTGAGGAAAATAACTCTACTGTTGAATAAAGATGATATGAACAGTTTCCAGTATGGGAAAGTCCAGGGAGGCAGTCGCGTCCACTTATTTTTTAAATATTGAATTTGCGAAAAAATTGTTAAAACCTTTTCGTCTTGGAAAACAGAATACTTGTTTAGAAACTACAGAATAAACGTAGGTTAGCAATCTCGTTTTCAAGATATACCCTAACTTATAAATTATTAAATCAAGTTTTTCACTTCTAGGTGAGATTGCACCTGCTTTTCACACTCAATTGTACATTTTTTAAGCTTAGACTGTTAGCTTTCCAAAACGGTAAAGTTTATTAAAATGGAACAGAAAAGTTATTATCATTTTAGTAAATTTATATAAAAAATCTTTGACGGTATACATCTACGTATTTGCGCCGAATAAAAAAAATTACTAGACGATTTGTTAGTTAAATAGTGGTTAAAGTGTTTCGCACATGTGTAGAATTTCCCTTGATAAAATCCCGCGTTGGGGAGCCAAATAAATTATTGCTGTGATACCCCTTTTAATAATATTATAATACTCTGAGGTTTTAAATAAATTAAATACAGCATATGAAATTGTAATACAGGAAATGAAATTGTGCCTGGTTGAATTTACTATGTTGGGCGCCATAAACAAATCAAACTCTTAAACAAGATATCCTATTCTCAAATGAATATTAAACATATACACAAATTAATAAATTGTTTAACCAACACAGGTCAAATATTCTCACAAACATTTTAGTTGATCTCAGGGAAGCTGCTACAATTAGTCGTTTTATGTAACTTTTCTGACTGGCAACAATCATGTACAACATAAGGAAATATCAAATTACCATTTCAATTATCAAAGTTAAAAACAATTAAAACAAACCTTCCTTACATACACAAGAACATTACTTCAAACATATTTTTCTCTAAAGAGTAGTATTACATTCACAAATTAACATTATTATATCCAACTGTCAAAACCATAATATTTTTAAAACAAAAACAACCTGTTTTGAAACCTGGAAGTCAAGTTACAGAGTAACAAAGGACCAAATTCCTGGATCGGAAACAAAAAATTACCTCGTATTTGAATTATGTGTGATGAAACAATCCATTTTATACAGGGTAGCTTAAATAAGCTTTATTAGAATTAGCAATAGGTGAATCTCAATCAGAGCATGTTGTAACACAGCAATACATTATATATATATATATATATTGTCATGGAATCCTAGATTGCAGTTCTTTTAGTTTAGTCGAAGGGTTGCGTACGTTTTACCAACAATTTGAGATTCGGTAATTTTTTGGTTAAACAATGTGTGTCTTGCCGGATCACACACGTATTATTATGCTGGTGATGAATTTAAGCCGATTGCAAGCCAAGCTCGAACCTATTAAACAATAACATTTAATAAAATATACAAGGATTCGGATGGAATGCAGGAAGTTAATACATTGATGGATATTTGGAATACTATGATGGGAGTTTTTAAGCGAAAAGAAATAGTGTGGGAATTTGTGTTGGAACATGCGGGGTTGAAGTGTTTCATTACTTGTGAGGTTATTCGATTGACTTGGTTTTTATTTGGTTTTTCGTCGTGCTTATAAAAAAATTATATTAATATCAAAATGTTTTTATATTTGACAAAGTTATAATTTATTTATTTTAAAAACTAGTATCCTGGTGTACAATTTTCCTTGGTAATTTTAGCTGTTGTTTTTGTTATTGATATTGGTATAAAAATAATTGAAAAAGTTGTATTTTTGAAAATCTGGAAGAAAAATACTTTTAGAATTTAAAGCATTTAGAAGAACTGTAATATTAGAAAAACTACGTGACAAGTAAACCTTTTTTGAAAATGAAAATGTCTTTTTAATAAACAAATTATTTGGAGTATCCAGTTTTGAGATCGGGGAGGAGACGTGAACGACAAGCACCACATAGGAAGCAAGGCAAGTTTTAACGTCACTTTGTAAGATTATCTGATAAAAAGATTGGAGTAAGGAGCGCAGAGAACTTCTGAGAAGCAGTTAGAGTTACCTTGTACATAGATTGTTATTTTGATATATATTTAGGTCAGCTGAAGCAGGGCGAAGGAGTTCGTACCAGTATTGTAGTCCTTGTGTGGGCTGGTAATTACACATATTGTTTATTTACATACGAATCATTAAGTTACCTTTAATAGTGAACCGACTCCAAAGAGATTAGTCTCTAAGCTCTTCGACTAAATTTTTTTAGCTAGCGTTTTGTCTTTGGCAAGTTGTATAGAATATTATAAACTTTGGTTTCATACATTTTTTCAAAATTCTGAGTTATTAAATTAATTGTCAAAATAAAATAATCTGTCAGTGTCAATTATCAAAAATTTATTTAATAATGTCAGTCCCAATGTGGACCTTTTATCAACTTTGTCAGAGAATGACACTGTAAACGTGGGTCCACTTCTTTGGCCTGAACGTATATGACAATATATATATATATGTTGGTTTTGAGGACTCCGCGGGTGTTGTATGCTGTGGTTGGTTTCCAGGAATTCTTCCGCGTAGCACCTACTTGGTCCTGGGACGGACCGGGCTGGTTGTCTTGACGACGTTTTGGCAAAGTCACATTTGCCATCTTCAGGTCTTGTCAGATAACTTTCTGCTGATGCTTCTTGTAATACGACTGTTGACGTTCATTTCTGCTGGAGCTATATATACTTCTCGACCGTTCCGTGCGGTTGCGCTTTGTTGATTCCGGGCTCGGTTGCGTGTGACGGGACCGGCTGTGGCTGGGACGTTCTGATTTTGTTGAGGTGATTCTATGTTTACTTGTTGGATTCTGTTGTGTATTTGTTTTTTGATGAGAACCGGTTTCCAAGCGGATGGTAGTCTTTGGGTATCATCACGAGAATTTAGGTTTCTTGGGTGTTTCTCGATTTCTATTGCTTCCCTTATTATTCTCGATTTCAGGTGTCCTATGTTGGCCAGTACTTTAGTGTTTTCGAAAGCAATTTTGTGAGATGATGTGCTTACGTGTTGTGCCAGTGATGAAGTCTTCTCGTTCTTTCGTAAGGCATTTTCGTGTTCTTCTTTTCTCACATTGACTCGTCTATTCGTTTGACCTATGTATGTTTGATCGCAGTCCTGGCGAGGAATTTCGTAGACACCTTGATTCTCCAGAGGTATCCTTGTTTTGGGGTTTCGTAGAATGGAGCTGATCTTTCTGTTTGTTGTGAATGTAGTTTCCACATTGTGTCTTCGTAGAATTCTAGAGATTTTGTCTGTTGTTCCTTTGACGTATGGCAGGTGGGCTTTGGATGCAGGTTTTTCTTTTTCATCCTGTGGCTTAAATCGGCTGGGCTTAAGTGTATCATTGATGGTCTGGTTCTTGAAGCCATTTTGTCGCAGAGCTTTTCGGAGTTTCTTCATTTCTTGGTCTATGTTTTCAGGCTCCGCGAGTCGTTGAGAACGAGTGACCAGGGTTTTGATGATCGAAGTTGTGCTGGATGGTGGTGTGATTCCGCGTTGAGATAGCGGTCTGTATGAGTGGGTTTCCGGTACACCGTGTGGCCCAGGCTTCCGTCTGATTTCTTCTTGACCAAAACATCCAGGAACGGTAGTTGGTTTTCTGATTCCATTTCCATCATGAATTTGATTTTCGGGTGGAGACTATTTAGGTGGTCCAGGAAGTTGTTAAGGTGTGCCTCTCCATGTTGCCAAATAACAAACGTGTCGTCCACATATCGTAGCTAGAGTATGGGTTTGTGTGCAGCTGTTTCTAGTGATTTTTGTTCCAGGTTTTCCATGAATAGATTCGCTATGACTGGGGATAGCGGAGAGCCCATGGGTGCACCTTCTATTTGCTTGTACCGTTGGTTGTTGTACAGGAAGTATGTGTTCTTGAGGCAGTGTTTTGTCAATTCCATTATGTGGGCTGGTGGATCATATTTCTGTTTGATTATGTCCAGAGATTCTTCTATGGGAACGTTGGTAAACAGTGACACCACATCGAAGCTTACTAGTAACCAGCCTGGCTCTACTTTTTCCTTCCTCAGTAAATCGACGAAATGACTTGCGTTCTTAACGTATGATGCGGCTTCTTCGGTGTGAGGTTGTAGATGTTTTGCCAGGTATCTTGCCAGCTGTTGTAGGGGGGATCCTATTGAACTGACAATTGGCCTGAGAGGTGCTCCTGGTTTGTGTACTTTTGGTAGCCCATAAAGTTTTGGACATCTGGATGATTTCTCCCTTGGTATCAGCTGTTGTTGTATGTCTTCGGCGATCGGGCTCTGTTTGATCTTGTTTTTTGTAGTTTTCTCTAAGTATGTGGTAGGATCCGTGGTGATGGGCTGGTAGGCTGGATCTTGTAGTAGAGAGTTTATCTTGGAGTTGTATTCCACAGTGTCCATAACTAACAATACATCATACTACCTGCAGACAAAGGCAACGCAACGGTAGTTATGGACACTGATACGGCAATCGTCAAAAAGATATTTTAATAGCTATTTTATAACCGCAGTCGCCACTATGGCAAGAAACCACGAAGAGAGAAACATTATTATACAATATTATACATAAATCCCCAGTTTTCTAAACTTTATAAATTAGGAATTATATTAATAAGCAGAGATGATTTCTCATGTAGTGCAGGTATAGTATGCGTATAATTAAGCTACAGTGGCAATATATGCTGTAAGGATTACAAACCAATAATTGTAAATTCTAAAACTGTGTTATCGCAAGATACATTACGTACTGTATCATATAATATGGAACATTTATCTTCTTATTGGAGAATATATAAGGGAAGGAGATATAAAGGTGATTATTTTTTACGAATTCTTGTGTCTTATATGATCAGTGCGACTGAATTACCTAAAACAATATGTTTTTTGGTAAATATTGTGCCAAAAACGATAGATTTTGCTAGATTATATAAGAAGAAGAGCTGGATGGAACAACCACGTATGAACAATGGGAGAAGCGGGATTACTGAAAGTAGTAAGAGATTCGTCACCGAAGGGGAAAGAAGGATTTGCTGGAATAAATAAGCTAGTAGCCTGCATACAAATAGGTAAAAGAAAAGAAGAAGAAGACAATCTGCTAAATTTTGTGACAGTGTGAATAATGAGACACTCAAGAAAATTAACTTTTGCTTATATCTGTTTAAACTTGTCCAAGAACAAGCAAATTTATTTAATTATTATAATTTACAGTGGCTACTTCCTCTATGGTCCTTTGGCTTTCGAGTAAGAAGTTCTTGGCAGTCTTTTTCCACAGAAGATGCTTTTGGCAGAGAACTATCTCGGTGGTTTGCCATTGTGTTCCAAGAGGAAGCGGTCCTATAAAAAACAGTGATTACCATGAAATGTTCACTTTTACAAGAAAAGATATCTGACATTTTATAATTTTCTAGTTACCATGTTTTTCTGCAAACGTTCCACAGCTATCGGATTCGTGAACATGATATATGATAACCACATCTACTCAACTAGAGAGAAAATGAGCCCAAAAGAACTGCTTCTGCAGAAAAAGTTATAAATTAATTTAGTAATGACCGAAGACGCTCTAATTTCTATTCAAGTCGGTAGAATTTGATTTAAAGCCGTGAACTCAAGTTATAGGATTGTAATAAATTAAAACTTTTTAGAAATGTTTATTTTGCTTAACTAACACAATCCTAAGGCTTTTTTCATAAAAAGTAAGTTTAATAAGTCATTGTAGAATTTATCATAATGAATAAAATATGAAATTTTGAAATAAGACACCAAATTCCTATTTCCTATTTCTGGCACTAAATTTGTGATTTTAAATGTATGAACTCTTATTTTTATAAGTTTATTTAGTTGCCTTTAGGTTAAAGCAAAACTCTTCACTTAGCAATTTCTATATTTTCGGACCTTATAGTGTAATCCCAGTAAATCAATAACAAAATATATATCTAGAAGCTTTAATTGTTGTGGATAATACTAGATTATGTTTAAATTGCTATTAATCCGTTATAAAATAGCAATGCTACGAAAACTGTTTGGAAAAAATTAACAAGAAATTGCAATTTAATATGAAAAGAAATAATAAAATATAATCGTTTCAAGTATTTTTACAAGGAGGTTATATAGGCTAAAAGAAGATACAAATTCTTTAATAACGTGAGATGTCACCAAAGAAAGGTTTATTGTTAAGCAAATAAGTACAAATATAAATCAAAGAAAGAAAATCTTACTTATATGCAATATGTATTTGTTAACTGAACTAAAAATATTTTTTAAAACAAGAGTTTTAGAAGAAAGTAAACTTAAAAACATAGAATTAAATACATATGTAGGTATTACAAAGATATCTTATTAATATTAAAAAAAATTAATAATTTTGTATCAAGGTTAAATATATATTTTAAGAAAAATTGAAAATTAGGGGACTGTTTTTTGATGGCAACGGTTATTACCAAATGTCTTCCATCGTTAAAGCTTGTTTCGTGTTCCTTTTCAGGGTATATGTGAATTTATCTACAATAACCAGATCAATGGCAAAATCAGGAACAATGTCGTTACTCGAAATACTATGTAATATTGGAATTTAAAGTAATAATTAATTAATAAGTGGAACAAAATAAAATCATTAAATATATAATTATTAAAAAATATCCCTAATAGTTTTTAAAACTTCTGGTGCAGAAAACATTTAACAAACGTTTTTCACGCATATCCTTTTTGACCCTGAAATGTCTGTCTGCTCTGGGAACTACAAATTACTACGCCTTCTACTTTCGTATGAAAATGGACTAACTCTATTATGTTGAATAACAAACGTTAGGCTAACTACTCTCTGTTTGTCCCAAAACTGCTTCCAAATAGAAGGCAACTTCTATGAACAGCATGCAAATCTTTTATGAGTAATTTCGAAATTGCAGTTAAAAATCATGCAAAATACTTCCCCAGGGTATGGGTCAGGTGTGTGGATAATATTGTTGCCGTTTTCGATATCATTATAAACAACATCAATGATGAACCAACTAAATTCCAAATTTCAGTCAATAAAATTCACGTATGTATTAGAAAACAAAGGACAGTTACCGTTTAATGACTTATTAGCTATTAGTAATAACTGTAAAGGATTAGAATTTGACGTTTACAGAAAAGGCACCAATGTAAACAAATTTATAACCAATGACTCAAATCATTGTTTTCAACTAAAATGGCGGCCTTCTTTTTTGTGGTTTATGGACTACTTACCTTTCCATTAAATCCAAATCGAAAGCGGATTGAATATAGATACATCCAAAATATTGCTTACTCCAATGGTTTCTCTCCAGGAATTTCATCAAAATTCCATTCCGTCCTTTAACCAAAGGCTTTGATAGAATATGCAAACAAATCAATTTGAGAATTTACGAAATTGACTGTTATCACTGTAATGGAAAATATATTGAGCAAACTAAATGTGATATTGAGATTAGGCTTAAAGAACATTTAACTAGTTCGAAAAATCACAAGTTTAATAAATCAAGCGTTGTCCAACTTATTTACGAGACAGGATACGGTATAAATCTAGAAAAGCTAAAATTGTTAAAGGAAGCGTCTTCAACCAAAGAATTGAACAGCTATAAGAGCATTCATATTTTCAAAAATAGGAGGGATATTTTAAATGCAGATAATGGGCCAATTCAGATTTAATTCATTTGTCGGAAATAATTCGTTAACAGTTTAAGCGTAACGAACCCGAATTTAGTATTTAAGCCTTTGTGTCTTAGATTATTAGCATTGGTCTTCAATTGTTGATTTGGGGTAGGACTTATCTCCAGTGGTATTCCTCATCCAAGTTACTTTAGTTACTTCAAGTTCCTACTGAAGATGACAGATTAGTTGCCAAAATACGTGTTTAGGTGTTCTAAATATCGTGGTGGTGAGGGGTTGTTTTCCAAAGTTTATTTACTTAAACCACCATCTCCAATCAATACTATTGCTGTTTTGTTGGATTAGACCTGTACCTAGAAGGACGGACGGAATATTGAATTTACTATAATTTAAAATATAAGTAATTATAAAAAATTAATTCACACAAATTTAGACCAGGGCCACTTCCAAATACATCTGCACCAATACAACATAAGCCGTCATCTAGCGAATCATTCGCACCAAGACCTGTGAGGGTAAGAGTTTGCACATTTATTTATTTTTGCTTTTCATGTCTATCTGCTTTTTCTTCTTATAGTATGGTTTAAGCTACCACGTTAAGCGAAACCGATCTGGCGATTCAAAATTAAATGTAACGTTTTACATCGGCAAACCATTATATTCGTTCTTCTGTTCTATCCGGATATCTGCCCACTGGCTCGCCACTATTTGCTCATCACCGTTTGGTCGGCTGTCGTTCACTCGATGTTCTGTATGCTCGATAACTACCTATTTGTTTGCCAAATCTATTGCTTGCTGTACAGATGCCTCACAAGTAAGATATTCTTAAAATAAAATATTACCTGTAGCCATGTAGAATATTCTAAAAATCTTACGTTCCTCTATAGGAATGCTGGTAGTCCAAGCAGAGCTGCCTGTTGTATTTAAACTTATATAGGAAAATATTTATTCATTTATTCCTTATAAAATTAAGGAGAATTGTATCTGGCTTCGTACGTTACATATATTTTTAAAATTTCCTGATTTAAATAGCATAAATCACGTAGTAGTTTATCGAGTATGCAACGAGCTACCTTCTTCGTTAATAACTTCTCCCATTGTTAAAATTGCATTATTGATATAATATATTCACGATTGATTTTCCATCCAGCAGGCTGTAGAAATCTAGGGGAATGTGTGGTATCATTGAAATTTGTCAATTAATTAAGTTGGGTTATGTTAGTTTTTCTTGATGAAGGTTGTTTTTTGAAAGCAGGCAATGTTGCCAGTGGAGCTTGTTTGTTCATTTAACGTCAGCCTATTTCTGCTCAATATTGGTTTATAATACTTAGATATAATAATGATTTCATTAGAAATAAAATAATAACTATAATTTAAATGTTGCCGTAACACATTCCAAATACATATTGCTGTTCTTTTTACACGAGAATTCTGAACTCAAATCGTATGTATACAGAGCATATTCCACGCCATTCTTTGTTGTCCTATATTTAGGTCTTGCAGCAAATTAAAAAGAATTAACGTCCGCTCATGTTTCAAATTGATATTATAGTAGTCCAGTAGTTGACTGTTTGCCTCTGGTGCTAAGAGACCCAAGTTCGTATTCCACTGAGGTCAGTGATTTTCTCGGGCGAGATAAAAACTGTAAAACACTTACTCACAATGTAGATGCCCAAAGAATATCCCCTACCCTATTCCACCTTCATGATGTTGTCACCCTCCGATTCTGAATCAGATTCCACAATTGAAATAATGAAAGGAGGAATATTTTCAAACTATAGATTTCCCAAATGTTTTGTGCAGTCTGCCGAAATAAGTTTTTCACAATGCTCTCAGAAATTTTGCCCCATGTCTGGAGTACATTTTGAAAGAGCCTCGCGCCATAAATTTATAACCTTATAATGTATTCTTTATTTTACACTTTATTTGAGGCGTAGGTATACCCTGATCTTGGTAGAAATTAAACACCACAATGTCAGCAAAACAAATTTATTAGTCTAAAACTAAATCTAAACACAGAAACACAATAAAACAACCAAACAATAGCTAAAACTAAGTCTAAACACCGAAACACAATAAAACAACCAAACAATAACAAATCCTGTGGTGGTGACGATGGTCGTCGTGGCGTTGTTTTCAGGTTATCTTCCCCAGCACCTACCGGCTCGATGTAAATGTTGCTCACTTGGATGCTGAGGATGGCCGCGTCGGTATCTGTTACACTGACAGCAGCGTCGATATCTTTATATCTCGATTACGCGAACAGCGTTGTCTCGCTACTCGTACCACGCCACGGATGTATATAGTTAACTGGATACCAGACTGCCCTATTCCTATGGATCTCATAAGTGAAGCCGGTCTGACGTCACGGCGGCCATGTTAGTTTTGGGCAAGTTTTTAAATCACTGTATACAAAGCATTCTGTGATTGTACATTAAATATGGTTTTTTTAATTGTTTAAATATTCAGTTCATTTTTTATGCACTCAAATTGTAGTGCAAGTACTAAAAATTTTGTAATTTTGGCAATAAAATAAATCTCCCTAAATTTTAAATAGTTTTTAAAGCAGTTTTGGAGCACATTGATATTAATACAACAAATTAAAAGTATAATGATATTTCAATACAACAGTTTTATTTATTTGTTACAGTATAAATGAAAAATGTTGTTCATATTAACTTACAATAAAGTTACAAAAGATTATGTTAGTCATTGTTAAACAAAATTAATTTACTTAGCTGATGACGTTTACTGACAGGTTTTATGATTTCGTTAGTGTAATATTTTCCATACGAAAAAAATCTAATTTTAAGGTATCTTTTGGCAACACATTTTATTAATTGTATTTTGTGAGGCACTTCAAACGCTACTTCTGTGAAAGAACACTGATCATCATTGGAAAATATTGTACTATTAAGAGCAAATCTGTTGACAACTTTATTTAATACGATTTTCTCTAGATTTACTCTGTTTAAATTTAAGCCATTGTTGGTAATTGTAATAAATTGATTTTCCGCTTCCGTCACAATTTTGAACACACTTTCTGATGCAGATACAAGACCTCCTCTGTTAATTGTATCTACAAACTTACTGTGGGGTACTCCATGTGCATAATTATTATGTTCATTAAAATCTTTAACGAGCATATTGGCACAATTAGCACAACTTAAAGAAGTCACTACTTTTCTCACTACGTAACCACATACATAAAATAAAACATTATCTTTCACTTCTTTTAACTTTGGGCTTAAAAAATGCTGAACCATTCGGAGACAAGCGGTGTCATCATTTGTTTCTGCTTCAAGTTCACTTGTGTCTTTACTATCTTTATGTATAAGTGGTGAACTTCTTCTATTCCATTTCACCTCAAACACAGAACCTATAGAATCTGAATCAAGTGCTATGCAGTTGGCACTGGCAGAAGTAGAAATGGAATTCTTCATCAAAATTTGTTTCATAGCAGTTCGAAATTGTTGAACATTTGGATTGTTATTTGAACCAAATCTCTGTCTAATTCTTCCAAAAAGAAGTTCTATGTGGTCCTGGCTGAACTTGTACGTCAGTAAGTACTTAAACTGAGCTTCAGGTGCCACGAAAATAGTTTTAGCAATATCCAACACAGATTTAATTGCTGTAGCAAGTCCTAGTACAAATGTCTTCCGACCTGATTTACATAACAAAGTTCCATTTGGGCCTTTTAAGTGAAATAAATAATTTATTTTTTCTACCATAACTTTTTCTAAATAAGATATATTATGGGAATATAAGGGACTCTTATAGCCCTTAGCAAATGGATTTCTTGAGTTTAAGAAATCAAAAATTCTGTCGACTGCTCGAATAAAATTAATTGTTTCTGCACAATCAGAAAACTCTTCTAAGCCAATGTTTTGCATGAAGTCTAAAGCATCGGCTACTGAAGAACTGAATGTCTGTGCAGCTAACTTGACTTTCATTGCATTTTTGGACCATTCAATATGGGATGGTCCCAATTTATTGCCTAATTTTAGTGATACTTTGGTTTGTATTTTGACCATGTTCTCCAGATATGTCCATTTGATTACTCCTCTAGGAAAAATAAAATTCCCATATGTCCCCAATGCATTTCGTGCCAGCTTAAGATTATGACACGCATCAGGTACAAAATAAACATTATAATCTTTTGATGGGTGCTTGAAATAATGTTTAATATCTATATAATTGTCTTTATAAAGATCACATCCTAACTGGCGCAATGTTTCATAATTCGTGGCTGTTCCATCACATGTTACCCCCCATGTTTTTAGTCCTGCCTGGCTTGCTAGTACTAGAGCGGTTCTAATCATTTCGGCTTGTATTGTTGCATTTACTTTTGCTATGAAAAAGTATCCTACAGGCCATTTCCATTTTCCATTTAACGCAACTAACATAAACACAAGAGCCTCAGATGCAGGCGTTTCTGTCCCTTCAAGAGTAAGTTCATTTCCGAAATCACAATAACCGGTAAACTTATTGGCGTTAGGATCCCATATGATTTGTTTTCTTATCGCCATTCCATCGATGATAAGATTACAGTTTTTGTCTTGTGGAGGCAATTTGGATAATTCTGCAAATACATTAGCCAGAAATCCTGGTTCTGCATTTACAGATTATATCCAGTTTCGTAAAGAACTTGGATGAGGTAAAGATAGTACCGATCTAGAACAGATAATTATATTCAGTTCGTACAAAAATAAAAATTAGAAGTTTATTACCTGCAAAAGTTGTATGCTTTCGGGGAATAATAAAGCATTGTCAAGGCAAAGTGTTTCATATCCTTCGAGTACCTTCGTCCCTTAACGTGTCGGTTTCTATTCACCAATTCATTTTTAAATATTTCTTTTAAAGTTCCATCAAAATTATTTTCTATAATATTACTAGGGTCACGTTCAAGAAGGCCTTTTTTTCTGAGAGTACTAGTAAGTTCTTTCGATGAACTTATTCTTTGATTTCTCCTTCTCACTTTTTGATTAAGAACCTTTATTTTCTTACGAAGACGTAATGCATGCGGATTTGGCTCCATTTTTAATCGTTTCGAAATAGATGGTTCCGAATCTAATAATTCTAACTGAACTTTTGGTTCTTCTTTATTCTTCAAGGGGATTTCTTCAATAGGAACCTCAAGTGTTCGTTTTTTCCTGATTCTGGGTTTTGGTGGTTGTTTTTGAAGATATGCAGGAAACGCTGTAAAAATCGAAGGTACAGCATTTTCTTTGAGATGGGGCACATTCATTCCAGGGCCACTATAATCATCGACAGTGAAATGCTCGCTACAGATTTTGGAATATTTTGTAGGGGTCCAATTTTCCCTGCGTACAGCATTTATCCATTTTTTCAATCTAACTTCATCTTTTAGTGGAAATCTGCAGAAAGTATGTAATTAATTTAAGCCGCTAATTTAAGAGTAAGTATTTAAGTTTTAGTACTAGCTTTCTGAAATGTTAGTTTAGGGGAGGATTTATGTAATTAAAATTTATTATAGATTTGAAAACAACATTTTAGTTTAAAGTAATGATTTTGAAAATAATATTAGTATGTACTTACGAAAAAAATTGCAAAGTAGTTCCTTTTGAATGCCGGTTCGTACAGCCGATAGCAGCACAAGATTGTGGCATTTTGGTTAGGTACAATATTTCAGTCCGTATCTAACTGACACTATAAAATGTTTGTTTACCTAATTACAACACTAACGGATTTATGAATCACAAACACACTGAACACAGATTAGTACGAAATTACATTAAAAGCGCTAAGCAAATAAATATTCGCATAAGCACGTATACGCATTTGACAGTTTTCTGCCCAAAACTAACATGGCCGTCGTGACGTAGTGACTGCTTCACTATCATTGCGTTTGACGGGAATCCAGTTAACTATATACATCCGTGTACCACGCACACCTTCTCCTGTCGATCACAACTTTTCACCCAACCTTCACCACTGGCGCCCTAGCACCATTTCTCCTTCCTCTTCCACCCTCGCCCCTTACAGAGTCTTCACCAAATCACCACCACAAATTATATGTACAGGGTACTACCACAGTAACAGTACTACGTTACGTTACATTCTTGTCTTTCGATTTTGGCTGCGAATCAAACCAAACAAGTCTGTTGGGTAGGCGTGGTGTGGCGTCGCTGTATTTGAGAGGTACACTAAGTATCAATAGTACTTTGGCGGTAAATTTAAACGTGTAACATTGTGTATTTGCAAGTTTGCTTTATTTCGAATAAGACGAATAAGAATAGTCTTAAAAAAGACTAATTTGTTTTATAAAGATGAACGAAAGCAGAGAAAATTAAGAAACACAAAAACGCGATAACTTGTCAATTTGCTAGCTACTTTCACTTTTGTTACGGAAGGTACAACGCCGGCAGGAGTTGTAGGTATTGGCTTAAACTTTTACCCCCACAAAATTTTAAAATTAGTTGGCATATTTTCCGATGGACTTGTTTGGTCGGTGGCGTTGTACTAACCGACGATACCCTGCTCATAGAATTCTTGTGGCTGCTGATTGTAGAAGTCTTCCATAGCTATCTATACTTTTGCGTCAAACTCAAAATGTCGGCCTTTTTTTCAGCTGTGCAAAAATATAGATCCGGACTATAAGATGATGCTCTAAAACCCTCAATTTCTTTCTTTGAAGAGTTTCTTTTACCACATTAGAAACATGAGGCCTAGCATTGTCGTGCAGAAAAATGACCCCATGCTTAAGTATTCCTGGACGTTTCCGTCTTATTGCTTGATGAAACTTGTTCAAAGTTTCATTGTATAAATTTGCGTTGACATTTACTCCAGGTTCCTTCAATTCTATCAACAACGGTCTTTCATGGTCGAAAAAAAAATGTTAACATTACCTTGCCTGCAGAAGGTTGTTCTTTAAACTTCTTCGGTGGTGGTGAACTTGAATGTTTCCACTGCATCGACGATAACTTAATGGATGGCTCATAGTAATGGCACCAAATTTCGTCACCAGCAACTATTGACAGAAGAAAGTCACCACCATTTTGCCTGTAGTCTGTGAGGTGTTGCAGAGATAAGTCCATTTGCAAGCATTTTCGTTCATTAGACAAGAAACGAGGAATCCATTGCGAACAAACTTTGCTGTAAACCAGATTACCTACAATACCATGTACAGATCCTAAACTCGCATTTCAGAAATTTCTCTAATTGAAATTCGACGATTTTCTCTAATAAGGCCTTCCACACATGCCATATTGTTTTCTGTTAATGCAGTATACCGTGCACTTGGTCGTGGCTCACCCGTAGTGCCCTCTTTTCCATTCTTAAATTTGCGGCACCATTCCTTCACAGTTGGGTACGCAATCCTTGCATTTCCATACACTGCTTGCATTCGCGTATGAAACTGCAATGGCTGCACACCCTCAGCGCATAACAATTGTAGGACCGCACGCTGATCAAACTTTTCAACAACAAACGCCATTTCAAAATCGAAGTTTTAAAAGTCGGATTCAAATTCAAACGCCGGAAACTTATGTGTTGCTTACAAACACTACTAACATTAACAAACGTCATTTGAATTAGGTATTTGTGTTTAAGGATCAAAGATGGGTTTCAATTGAACAAGCCTCGTATTAGAGCAAAGAAAATTTATAATTCAGTTATTATTTTTGTCGTGCAAATAGCATAATTTGTCTTGAAATTTTTTTTTCTTATCGTGTTTATATTTGACGTTCGTAGTATCTATTTTGCCGTACACTTTCCCATTTTTTCGTACCATATTTATCTTTCAATGTACTAATTTTGTCGTGCCATTGTATATTCCCCAAATAATTTATCTCCTGATTTTCTATTAATTTACAGGTAGAGAATTATGGTACATTATGTAAATAAAAGTTTGTATAAAGTCCAACTTGTTTCTATATATCAATAACATGATTTTTAACGCTTTTAGTTTTAAATACGAGTTACTACATATCATATAGGCTAATATTGCAAAATATTTGATTTTTGTTCAACCTTTTAATATTATCCGCCACCTATAATTTCACTTTGCCCCCAGAATAGCCTTAAATTAATAATTAGCCCCGATATACATATTTATCCCCCGTAAATGATGCACCACCATCGCCGAGTGAAATGAATATATCATTGAGTAACAGTATGGTCATTTAAGCTCCTACACGAGATGTATTACGATCGTAATACCTAAACTGTTAATAAACTGCATAGTTTGAGCTACTTATTCAATAAAAGCAATACATAATTAAATGAAGTTTATGGTAAACTCTAGAACACCAAATATTGCAGCGAATTTCAGGTAGAAGAAGAAGTGTAATTATTTAGGGAACGGAACATACATTAATAACGACGAAAAACAAGAAATAAGAGCGTATAGAGCTGAAAATAAACAACATATTATTCTATAGAAATTTAAATAGAATGAAAACATAGGCGATTAATACACGAGACAGTTACAAAATCCAAGCATTCGAATATGGGTATATAGACGTATGTTGAGGATATAGTGGACAAAGAAAAGAGCAAATGAAAAAGTCCTACACCAGATCAATAAAGGGAGAGTTAGAACCAATTAGCACAATTAAAATACTAAAACTGAACCGCGTTACGCTAGGAGAACGGTATGACCTGTTGCAACTGATTATACAAGAGAAAATATAAGGAAAAATGAATACAGAAAGATGAACTTCTTGGCTAATGATCTACGAAAATGTTATAATTGTTCCCCCATAGAACTGTTTAAATCAGTAATTTCAAAGATCAAAATTGTCAATATTATAGCCAACTTCCGTTAGGAGATGGCACTCAAAGAATAAGATTATTAAACTAAAGTATTTTAATTTCAGCTGTAAATCATGTTACAGTATTTAAAATAGTAAACTAAGTTGGTACATTTACGCTACTTCACTAAATGACCAAAAAATATTGTAACAATTGCATTATCTTATGCGCAAACATTTATAACATTCCATAGGCATTACCAGAAACATTTAAACTATTACATTCACAGTAAATTTGTGCTAAATTAATCTGGTCTATTACATAAAATATATAGGCACTGTTGTATCAACTAGATATGTATCAATTTTAGACAATTTGTTCTACTAAAATAGTGCATTTGTCCTGTATGTTGCTGTGTTATGCTTTAATTGAGATATCTTAACCTATTGATAATTCTAATATAGCTTATTTAAGCTACTCTATATAAAATGAATTGTTGAATTACACATAATTCAAATACGATGTAAATGTTAGCTTCCAATCCAGGAATTCGATCCGTCCTTTCTGTGTAAATGGACTTGTAGGTTCTTGAGCTGTAATTTCACAAATATTAGAAAGAACATAATGGTTTTGACAGCTAGATACAATAATATTAATTTGTGAATATAATATTTTTCTTTAGAGAAAAAAGTTTTTGAAATAATGTTCTTATGTATGTAAGGAAGATGTTTGTTAATTTTTATTAACTTTGAATATGTTTATAATAATTTATTTAATTAATTAAAAAACTTTATTCGGCAACTTTCTTATCCTTTATTGGAAATAGGTCATGTGAGATATCAATTTGTGAGAAAATTTGCACGGAATATTTTGGTCTTTTCCTTTTTTATGTAACTTTAATTATAAGAAAGTTATCGTAGTTTAGGGAAATTTGTAATTATTTTATTTAATTTAGAGCTGCGATTTCATTGGTGGAACCCCTCGGGTTGACATAAAAAAGTGAAAGTTTTGTTTCGTATCATAGCAACGAAAAAAATTTTGCGAAAATCATTTGTTAAAAAAAACACGTTAGTTGCATTAGATCCACCAACGAGGAAGTACGTTCCTTATGTAGCCCACAATCATTATAAATTATGTTCGAGTTTGTGTTTTTAAGTAAATAAATGTTTTTTCACCGTTTACCTTCGATCTAAAGTGTTTATTCCCCTCTGCGTATGTGAAATTACAATTTGAAGAAGAATTGAAAGTTAGCGTGGGTTAATTGTGTTTTGTCTTAAGAAGCTTCATTCGAGAGTTTGCTGTTTTAATTTTGACAAGTTCGAACTTTAAACGCCAAACAATTAAATGTCATTATTCTGCTAGACATAATGCAATTAAATAATTTTAATTACAACCAGTAATGAAAAACAAGGAACTTAACCGAAATAAAAAGTGCTATAATAAATAAAATTAATGGATTCATAAGCAATACCTAACTGAAAATCAATTTTGAGGTTAGATGTGGGTTTCGCTTTTACCTATTCAAAAGACAATTACTGGTGTTTTAAAATTGGGAAATCGCTTACCTGTGTTCATCTGACTGCTGTATTTCTGGATTTAGACATCACCCACTGCGGTTATCAACATTTATTTACGAAGAATGCCATGGACGAAGAAATTGCTCACAGTGAGCCTACGCGACACGAAATGGAGATTGCTGCGTAGCCCACCACATTTGAATTTTTTAAAGAAAACAGGTACGAGGTTAACGTTACAATAAAAATTAAAAGAACAAATAAATAAAAGCTTGTAGTCGTTTATTGTATTTACTTTGGTGGGACAAATTTAATTTATATTTTTTATTAAGGGAAAGCACAGATAATTGTGATATGACTTTGATAATTGAAATGGTAATTTGAATTTCCCTACGTTTTCTTTTGTTGTGTATGTTTGTTTCCTGTTATAAAAGTTATGTAGGACGACCAATTGTAGTAGCATCCCCGAGATCAACTAAAAAAGGTTTGTGAGAATATTTGACTTGTTGTTTAAACAATTTATTAATTTGTGTATATGTTTAATATCCATTTGAGAAAGGATATCTTGTTTAAGAGTTTAATTTGTTTATGGCTCCCAACATAGTTAGTTTATCCAGACACAATTTCATATGCTGTACTTAATCTATTTAAAACATCAAAATAATATTATAAAAGGCATATCACAGCAATATTTTATTACTTCTTATGAAACTTCATTTAAGTTAGTTGTTTCCCTCCTCCGAAGTAACTTCTTTTGAAACATTTGAACCACCACATATATGTTTGTGATTTGATTATCACTTGATACTGAAATCAGTACAAAAATAATTAACATTAAACGTTATTTAATGCAGGATCGTCTTTATACGTCTAAAATATCCGCGCGTGTGTGACCAGAACCTTATTTGTAGGTGTAGAGTAACGCAGCAACATTGTTTCGGACATGCAACAGAACTACAAACTTGCATCATTATTTTTTCAATTTCAAATTAATTTTTTTAACGATCTTCATCACCTCCATCGTTTCATTTCCGTAAATATAACTACTGGTAGGGGTTTTAGACATGGGTATATTAGGCTACCGAAATATTCAGGACTTGTTATTTACTTTTCTAATTCCGAATTTGCGGTATCTATCTATAATTCAAGCTGACATTAGTTGCTCTTATTAGTTTGACTCCGTCTAGACCAATTTACATTTTAATTTTGTTCAGAACTTGTATTTAAATTCAAATAATGGTAATTATTTTCGATTCAAGTGTGTTTAGAAAATTTTAAATAACTTATAATTAAGAAATAAATTGGCTGTTGGGTAGGATTAGGAATTTGTAAAACGAAAGTGATTTACAGTTTCATCTCTGAACGGTTTGTAGTTTGATTGGGGGTATAAAGTTTATTTATTTAAAAACGTTGCGTTCTGTAAAATTGGACAACTATGTGCCCACTAAGTGTCTATTTTTGTTGTTCTCTTAATTTTCGAGCAGTTACAGAATTATTTAATAAACACTGAACAACGCCTACTGTCGCCTTGATATGTTATTTTTGTGTCAAAGTCAAGTACTTATTGTGATTATAATTTTTTGCATCTGCATTGTTTAAATAGCTAGACCGTGTCAAAGTCGCGTAATTGCTCAAACGGTCATAGCCAACTTATCGGAAGTCTTTCAGCAAACTCGATAAATCAAAGTGCGAGCAAACTGATTTTTCAGGTACGCATTTTAGGCTCGCATTCAAGAAATAACGAGAAAATATGAACCGACGTTCGGAATATATTAAATTATCTTTTGTTTACGCCGCGATTTTGAGATGTTGTCCTTGAGCTACTTTGATTGTTTAGACGATAATGTAAAAAAACATCCTTCTGTTAATAGCAGATTCCGAATTTGTTAAAAAATGTGTAGTGTATTCTGAGAATTGTCGCGCTAACCTATTATGTAACGAAAGTCCTTCGGGCATACCTTAAGCCAACTATTACGCAACAGCGATTTACATAAATAGAGAAATATATGTGGCAATTTGTCATCTACATTTTAAATGTGTAAATTCCAAGGTCAGTATAGGATTCCTATACGTTTACATTAATTAATTTTGTTTTAATGAAAGGAGGAACTGGATTAGCTTGAATTAAAGACGATTAGTGATGGCATCGCTAAATATGTACAGGGTGAAATAATACTTGTTTTCGTGTGGACCAACAAACAAGCCGGACCTTGGATTATTTAAAATGCAAGGAAGCCCTTATGGTGCTGGAAATTCCAATATTTGTACAATGTTATATAATTATTGAGTTTCCTCCGGCTGATGCATTATGGATAAGGTGTTCTTGTTGTATATGACGTTTAAACGTATGTGTTATAATGAAAAACGCATCCTTAACTTGTTGATCTTTCTTACGTCTATCTAACAATCGTTTTCCCCAGCTACTTCCTGTTAATTGTCATTCCTAGACCATTTCCCTGTACGTACTCAAAATAAGATATTTATCACACTTACACGAACACATGCAATCTCATGCTTTATGCAAATCCCTATCAAAATCCTAATCTCAATTAATTTAAATTACGCGCCAAATAGTGGTGCCTTGAGTCGCTGAGCGTGTGCAAAATTGATGAAGTTCGTCAAGCAGGTGTATGAACTTTGGGCATTATGCAGAAGTTAGAGAAATTTGCTATTGATTGTAATTCATTCGGGAGCTTAATTAAAGGAAACTGGATAGTTAGGGGTCGTAACTACCTGGAAGTTTCTATTAAATTTAATTACAACAGAATAACCGCCTATATACCCAATCAGTGTTTCTTTTTGTTAAGTCGCCATAGGTTACGTGTTAAAACCTCCTGGATAGATTTTCCTGTTTGATGTGTGGGCAAGACATTTGTTACAAGGGAAGGATAAAGGTATTCCCAATAAGGATTTCGAATAACAGGTCCACCAGGTGAATTTACACAAATATTCTACAATTTTTTAGATCGATATGGTACTTCGTTCTTGGTTACATTTAAAAATTTTGAATTTGCAGAATTGTTTCTGAGCAAGAGGAAGTTGTATTGTTCAACATTTTTGACTAGCATGAATATTTATAATCAAAAATAATCATGAATTTAAACAATTTTGTACGATTTTGGTTGATTTAGTTGGTAATTTTGGATAGTCTTACTTGCTTTCTATGTTATTTTTTACCTAATTTTATGAAAAAGTTTGTGTTACGCTAAGGTGCAAATACACAAACCACCCAAGTTAATTTATTGTGATTTTTGTCCGGGAACATTTTGGCCAATCCAGAGGCCTCCTCCAAATGTCTTATGTTTTAGATACGAAATAAAGGGCACAGGCTTATTTTATTTGGAAAATGAATAACTAGATATAGAAGAGCCTAGAGCTGTTGCATATGCAGCCCATATTATTGTTATGCATCTTATTTGGTAAATAAAAGAGAAAAAAAAAATATTAAGAAAAATTGAACTTTAGTAGACAGTTTCGACAGTTTCAGATCTGGTATTCTAGAGAACATTTTATTTATATTTAATTATAAGCGTCTAACGATAGTATACATTTTAGTTTACAAAAGTTTCCCAAAAGTGTAATGTGTTGCCTATAATTAAGTTATTTTATACAGATATGATGCTTTGGAGCAGACAAAATATAAAATCCCTAACGCTTTAAAGTAACTAGATAATATTTTAGATAACCAAAGCGAGTTCTCATAAAATTCAATCGACAAGTAGTACAAGTAAACTGGAAATACTGGCACTAAAAAACTACTACCAAAAAAAGTAAAACACAAATGATTGAATAATCATAACAAATTAGAATCTGGAAACAAAGAACATCCAAAACCGAGGTTCCAAGATACTTAAAGGAAAAACACACACACGTAAAATAAATATTATATTTTTTATGCTATCTGTATCAACGAAAACAATTTATTTTTCAGCAATAAACAGATATCTGGGTTTCATTTACGATAATTATTGTAAACGTAGTTCATATGACCCGGAATACTAACACGAAAGCTACTCGTGGAACTCCGATTCCTCCCCGTTTCTAAAGTAACCTTATGCTCTTTCACGTGATACCCAACCTGACTGGTTTCCGATTAACTGGGGGTGGTTTCGGCTTTATCAGCCTCCTCCACGGATAAAACGTACAATGCTCACAACTAGAATGTAACAAGGAAACTTATCTACAAATACTTCGTGAAAAGCCACAAAACTGTACTTTGAAATCAAAGCATAGGTTAGTAAAATTTGGCGGAGGCGCCGATAATCTGAATTCTTATTAATCTATCGTTCTAGTTTTCAAAAGCGAGAGAGAATTGAATGTTGTAGTTCTTTTGTATAAAATGTTTAAATAATTTCAATTTCACAGAGAGAAACAAAACGCGAACACCAGTAGCAGAAACAAATGTTTGGTATTTGTAAAAATTATAAAAATTTATCGTGTTTAATATCTTTAGGGATTATTATGCATAATTAAACAATTTAACGTATATTTTTGTATTAAACATAAAAATTTTGTTTTTCGTAAATACCTTTGTTTTCAATCATTCATACTCCCCCCCTTGGACAGCTTTTTTATTACTTTAGGGGGGTGCGGCCATCCCTTACATACTAACTATTCATGCGAGTTGCACCCTAAACTTAACTACGTGAAATACGGTCGCCTCAGTCGGGGTTTGACCTCGCGGTCGATTGAGCCGCATTTCACTGTGACGTCGACTGACAGCGCGTATTCGCACTGCCCCATTGAGGCCCCAATTTTCGTATATACATGCTTCTAAAAGTTTGGACTAAAACAAACAAATAAATATTATATTTAATATAAACATCACACGTTACTGCATCTTACAGGTCTTGAGAATCATGAACTAGTTTTGGTAAACTAATTTAAACATTTTCCAAAAGTTTCCTGAGTATTCAATTTTGTGCAAATTTACATTTTCAGGTTTTTGTAATTCCTTAATAGTTTTCCATTCTGATACGTTATTTGTGGTTCTGAATATGTTATTGGTTTCTAAAATTTTAAACCCCACGCTTATAATTTTTTTTTAATATATTAAGGAAGATATCGTGTCTGGAAAAGCAATTCCTAAAACATGTACTTGAGGATTACGTTATTTTAGCCGAACCCGTGGGCTACGCGCTAAACTTTACAAACCTCTTTAAAAAATAGTAAATTAGCAGTGTCGAAACATATGCCCTAAAATATGCAAGGACATATCTGGGTTGGCAGATACGAGCCGAGCGCTCCGTAACTCCCAAGAAAAAGTTGATAGTTTCCATATTATTAAAAAATAAAATTAAACATTTAACTTTGCACAGAAACAAATGTAGCAAGCAGACCAGAAATACAGTATTCATATTTTTATATCAAAAACACTTACTTTGCGATTGAAGGCTTAGAAAGGTTGTAGTTTGAAATATAGTTAATTTAAGCTTCATATTGAAAATAAACCATAAATGACAAAATTTGCAAGCGTTTATCGTTTGAGATGCAATTTTTCTTGTTCTTATTTTAGGATTTCTCCTGCTTATTCCACAGAGGATGAAGCTTAGCGCTTCAGTCATATTTTATGTGGCCTCCCAGGCGGTTGTTTTCCAGTTTGTTTTTTTTTAATCTTTGCTGTTCTATCTTCCTCCATCCTGTTCACGTGTTTGTTCCATTATAATTTCCTTTCCTTTAGGCATTTGACTACGTATTGCATCTGGCATCTATTTCTAATATAATTAATTAGGACATTTTTCTCTACATATAGTAATTTTAGTTCTACGTGGATTTAAACTACTTTTGCCGATGTGTTTTTCCAAGCTTTTATGAAAACAGACAGAAACTGTATTTCTAAAAATGGCACTGGATCTAGTAGACTAAAATTCCAGAGACATACATTTTAGATTTCCATTAAATTTTGTTTTCTAAAATTTTCTTATTTTTGTTAGCTTGCCAAGTAACTTATTGGTTTTGTATTTTGCCTATTAATACTGTCCAGAAGGGGAGTAACCGATTTAATTTATCTCACTGACTGTGTGTATTATTTTTAAGGGAGATTGTATTATTATTAAGACCCATTTTCTGTCAATATTTTACAACATATTTCTACTTTTTTTACATAAGATTATATTAATGTATATTAAACCAGCTTAAATCAGTTTTCATAATAATTAAAAAACATGTATTTAAATAAATATAGTATTTATTGCATATAAACAGAAAATTTAAACGAATTAATTAACAAACATTAAAATATAAACGATAAATTGATTAAACAAAATCCAAAAATTCATAGCAGTTTCTTCTTATCGACGATTATCTTTCTACACGTAAACGAGAGGTGCAGAATATGCAGCATAAGCAGGGTAGCTGTAGCTGGATACTACAGGGGAGACGTAAGAGCTGTAGGCAACGGGGGCGGCGGCGACATATCCAGCAGAGTAGACAAGGGGGTCAGGTTTGGGTGCGGGTTTGGGCTCAGGTGCTGGGGCAGCAAGGGCGAAGGCCAAGATGGCGGCGAAAACGAACTAAAACCAAAAAAATAAGTTTAAACATTGCTATCTTCTTTTTATTATTCTTAACTTAATCAATATTGATACTTACCACTTTGAACATTTTGAAGGTTTTGAGAGTATCTGACTTCTTCGAAATCAAACTATACCGCAGACTCGAATTAGCTAAGCTTATATACAAAGTGTTACGTAGTGTTTTCCAAATAAGGTGGGGCAGGCAAAAAAAACTGGATACTTATGACATCCCATTGTCATCCACGCACCTCCCTATTGTAGAAAGTGCTCCGGATCGCAAGGACATTTTTGTAGAAATTGACCGTGACCGCAGCAAGCTCGCGTTCTTGGCGTTTTTCCAGAATGTTGGGAATTAGTATTCGGTGGACGAATTGCTGCACTCGCTTAAATTTTAGTTTTATTGCGGCAACAACGGTTATTGTTATGGCAAAGGCAGTAACCAGAAGGACATCTTCTGCTCAAAGTAGGCCTCCAAAAATGATTTATCAAGTTTAAGTCGCTACTGGTGTTTGAGTGATAAAATATTTTAAATGCATGTATATCGAATGATATCTATCTGCAGTTTAACATTTTTAAAATGGCAATGTTACAGATGTCAGAAATTAGAAAACCAATAATAAATTCTATTATTTAGATAACATAATATCAGAATACTTTTGTATAATTATAATATATTGGTCTACCTTAATACCAATACCTTTTACACAATTACATGAAGTAAAAGTTTTTACCCCACTATTTATTGATATTTACCTATCGAAGATACCTTTAATATAAGATAGCAGTATGGAGGCAACATACGCCTATAAGAACATAGTTTTTTATGGTTCAATTTTGCTTCTTGTACAAATTAAACAAGATGAGAATCTTTCACACCCGCAGTGTCGTTTTACTAATGAAGAAATCCCGCGGGGTATTCTTTTGACAAAAAAGGCATTCTCTGTATATACAGGCTTACCTGAAATCCAAATAATCAATTGCAAGAGTGCCCTTTAATGTTATTGTCAAATTACCAGTAACCTTGAACACAAAACATCTAAATAGTTTATTTTTAAAAGAAGAGCTCAAAATGTCCCATTTAAATGTAAATCTAACCTGCTCCTTAAATTATTATAATTTTCGGTAGTTAATCGAGTAAATTATGTGTTGACTGGAAGCTTTCCCGTTTTAGTTTGTATTTGTTTCCTGATTTTTTACAAAAACAACATATAATTTAGTCTATTAGAATTTTAGAAGAAATAATATCATAAAACACTATGCTTTTGATTTAATCCAACAATTATAACATGTTAATGTGGAAATAAACTTTATTACAGTTCTGAATTTTAATCATATTACAATAGTACAATAAAAAACGCTGTCATAAACAGCATCATAAAATCCTGGTTCAATAAATCATCGACTTTTTCCAACCCATTGTTTTAAATAATTACAACAATGTAAAACATTAAATTAATTAATATAGCATTCCGCCTGTTAATAACACTCCTACGCCCAAATTTGCATACACGTTCGGCCCGATATCGTTCTCATCAAAGTCAAAAAGGACTTTGTCACGCGCTACCGGTACCAAAACCGTTCTGTACGAGCACATGACCAAATTAATCCGGTTGTGATCGAAATGCGAATTATAATAACAAATCAATCCGCTGGCGCGACCTTGCGCGAATATCTTTGGCACATAAAAAATTAGTAGAATAAAGATTAGCGCAGAAGAAAATAGAAAAAATGAAAAAGAAGGATCTGGATTACGTCAAGAATTAACCGGTCGGAATTAATTGATTTTGTTGGAAACCACCGATGGCTACTAAATTTTTCTATACTGAGTTAATAATCTAAATATATATTAAATTTATTTGCGGTCGGAGATCAAAAAGGTAGATAAAATCCTTCTGCTTGTCCGAATATGACTTGGAACATTTAGCCTAGGATTGGATGCAAATCTTTACACAACGAACAATATTTCAGAAGTATTTTTCTCACCCTTTCAAATGTAAATGAAAACAGCCCTAATTAAGCTTTACTAAAATAACCTAGGCGGCCACTGACTACAAAAATTTAAATTTATGGAAAGAAGATGATAAATATTTAACCAACAACCGTTGTAAAGAGAAACAACTCATAATTTAAAAAAGAATAGAAAAATATTAAGATGATTCAAGGCATGTGTATAATAATAAAAGTAGTAAAAACATGTATTTAAAATTTATTATAAGTTGTTCTGTCAAAAAGGAAACGATTTAATCACCATTTTCTGCATAAACTAGCACGTATGAATCTGCTTATATATGTTATGTATTTACATGTAATAGTAGATGTGTAAGAAACAAAATAAACATACTTAAGCGTATCCATGTTTCTATAAGATGTTTACAAATTATAGTCATAAGTGACTTTAGCGTTCCAAAAACCTTTGCTGATAATTTCAACATTTCTTGAATTACCATTAAAATATAAACACTCTCCTTATGATCAATTTTTCATTTGATTGCAGTATTTTATCAAGATAACCTAAAAACTCATGACAGTTTTAATGTAGAAGTTCCAAGATAAATGAAATTCAGTCATCTGCGTTGCAGATATCATTTCTAAACACCCTGTGTATTTACATAATCTTTTTCATGCTTCTTTCTTCTTGAATGGCGAGCATAAAATAATTCAAATTACCTTTTTCTATATCTATTTCTACTATTCAAAATCAACTGATTTTTTACTGCAAAACGATACAGTAGGAGATATACAAAGTGATTCCATACATGTGCGAAAAACTCTAACTACGAATTGATGAGATTATGTAACCCCTAAATTATCTAGTATCTTTTTTTTCAAACTTGTCGCCTTTACGGGGTTGGTGTGCTTCACAGTTTGTTATAGCAATTCACTGAAATGTAAATAACTTTTTCGTTTCTTGTCCAGTTGTGATAAACTTGGTTGTTTTGGAAAGCTAACAATACAAGCTTAATTTATAGTGAAGACAAATATACAATTACGTGTGAAAAGTGGATAAAATTTGACCCGGAAGTGAAAAGTTGGTTAAAAACTTTGTAAATTAGGGTATATCTTGGAAAAGGAGATCGTTAACCTAAGTTTTTTTTGCAGCTTCTAAACTAGTATTCTGTTTTAGAAAAAATAGGATTTTATAATTTTTTCGTAAATTCAATATTTAACGAGTAATCTAACAAAGATTCCAAACTTTTAAAACAAAGTTTTCACTTCTGGTATGATTCCATTCACTTTTCACACTCAATTTTACATTATTCTGAAAACTAACCGTGAACTATTAGCTGTCCAGCACAACGGAGCTTATCAAAATGGAACAAGAAACAAAAAAGCTACTTACATTTTAGTGAATTGACGTAAAAAAAGTTTGAAGCAAACAATCCCCGTACCTGTGCTGAATTAAAAAAAATTACTGGACGATTTAGAAGTTAAATTACCTCAGCTATAAGTGGTTAAAGTTTTCGCACATGTTTAGAATCACCCTGCATATGTGTTAAAAAAGTTCCCCATGCATAGTTTTATTGAGAAGGATGTGGTTTCTACAGGACGTCATTCGGAACTAAACCAAGCGTTTTATGCTCCAAGCAAAAGAAAATTCTAAAGAATTTGTGTAACATAACCATCAGTTCAGCGCTTCCCCTATCGTTAACAACCTTTTCGTACCACTGCTGGGTATCGGCCTCTTCTCTGCCACCTGATTCTCCTCAGAGCTAAGGTAGCATCACGAGGGACCTACAGTTTAACGTAAAATCTGAACAACAGAAATTCCAGAGAAGATTTTTAGCGTTAACATCTCACGGTTGCAAGCCGGATTGGGACATTGTGTGTGATGGGTTGCAGACAAGATTTTTATAAATCTCCATAGTAATGCTTAGGTTTCGAACCCAAGCCAGAATCGAGCGCTCTACCAACTGAGCTACTATCACACATTCCCCTATACACATTAAAAATATGTATCCTCCTATGGGAATCTTATTTTTTAATGTTTATTGTTTAGTTAACAGTTGGTATTAAAATATATGGCCAACAGGAACGTTAGTTTAGTTCGAGATATAATAAAAATTAACGGCCTCAAGTTTAATAGGAATTTTGTAAATATAATTCTGGTATTTCACAAGTTTATTCTTGGATTATATAATGCATATTTGAAATTATGATACAGTTTGTAACATATAATGCGTACAAACTTAATATACAACTGCATTTTGGGCTTCCTTTTCCAAATTGAATATATTTGTCATATTAATTAAACATGGACGTGCAAAATTATACTCAATTTACGGTTTTAAATAAGCTTTTATACTTTTTAAACTCTAATAGTGTTTTAATTTAAAACCTCATAACGGATATAAAATTTAAAATAGCAAAACTTTGATACTACGCAAGTAATCAAAATAAATATACACGTACATCTGATATGTTATTTATGTTGAATTTGCCAATTATTTAATTGATTTTTGTATTAAATTTTAAATAAACAGTTCTTAGTTTTTCTTTTAGGGCTACATAAAACTTTTAAGTTTACTAAGATACTCTTCTCTACATCCGCTATTTTCTGAACTAGCATAACTCGTTGTTCCATGCTTCTCAGTATGAACTTCAAGTAAAAATAAATATCAGACACACTCATCAAATTTTTGGAGTTTCTGAAATTTCAACTATTACATTTTTAATAGTAGATAATTTAAAAATTTAATACAGTACAACTCAATTTTTTATGTGTAAAATGATAGTTTCGATATTACATTTTACAAAATTACATTGGTGTTTGTGTGTTATTTTATGATTTTAAACTGAAATAAAAAGTATAGTTAAATGCGACTTTAAATCTTATTTAAAAAATTAGTGCTTCCACACTATCTAATCGCCATTTGGTGGTTTTATTATGCTGAATGAAATAAAAACTACCCTACTGTATAAAAGTTAAGCTGAAATACACCATTTAATTTTATTGTTAACGTTTTGACACAATCACAAATTCGTTTTTAAGTTTCCTTCCCCCAAATTAAATTAATGGACCACTCATGTGAAAAATTATATCCAAATTACGCTGTTAAACACAAATTCCAAACAAAAGATTTAACTGTGATATTATCTTATATTAACTTTATTTTTGGGTTTTATTAATTTTCTATAGTTTTTCTTGCAGTATCTTATCCGGCATGCTTTAAATTCTTCAATACTTGTTATGTTGCTCCCCACCGCTCTCGAAGCACTTAATCAGATGTATTATCTCCATTTTGTATTCTTTAGTTGTTGCTTTGTCGTAATTTAACCTTCGATTACTTATAAATATTACTAACACGGAATCTTGACATTTTAAATTTTTGCATTATGTGTAACACCACAAAACTAGTTAATTGCTATTTACAGCAAGTTTAATTTTGGTTCCTTGCTTCTACCTATTCTTGGAAGTCATTAAAATTCGCCGTAAAATGTAACCGTGGAAATCAGTAACGTCCTGTCGTTCCTTACGACTTCACCTCAGAATTAAATAAAACGACAACAATTTAATTTGAGCATTTATTAGTTAAATCGGAAATTTGTATAATTTGCAGCCAAAACGTGTTGAAGTAGAACTAAGTAGATTTAAACGTAATATCCTCCATAGCCGTAATATCCAGCACCATATGGGTATCCAGCATATCCATAGGAATATGGGTATCCGGCGTATCCAGCGAGGAATTGGGGTTTGGGTTCTGGGGCAGCCTTGGGGTCAGCCATGGCTACGGCGAAGAGGACGGCAAGAACGAGAACGCACTGAAAATTAAAATTAGTTCCATTAGTAATTCAAAAGAAGGAATTTCCAGATTCGTTCCTTCGCGTTGGTGTTAAGCCTTACCGGCAGAAATACACCAAACATTAATAGAATCTTAACAATTACAATAAATACTTACAAGCTTGAACATTTTGATTGTTTGTTGAATGCTTACTGTAGTAAACTATACCTCAATGGGCTGTTTGTAAAGTTTATATACCTATCGAAATTGATTTTCGAGGACGTGCCCCCGTCAGCCTTCCGCCTTCGATTTGAATAATGAAAAAATTCTGGTGGTGTGGCTGTTACGTATACGTTGAATCCAATCCGCTTTCGATCTACTTTTGTAATATGTTAAACAGGGCATGCATTAATTCAGGAGTGATCTAAATGTCAATTTTCCCAGTTTTTACGCAAATATTATTAAGTCGCTTGCTAATTAGTCGACCATTTGTCTAAAAAACTAGATCAGTATTCGAAATGTATCGAGTAGGCGTTGGATCGCCAGAAGATACAAAGATAGATATTATTTAAATTTCATCATAAGCCATAATTGTTTTTTAAGTAAGCTTATTGCTAATTCAGCTCACTGTGTAAATGTCATAATCCAAAGGCTAAAAAGCACATAACAAGTAGTGTTTTGCGTGCCCAGAATACGCTACATATCGCGAAACTGCATGATATTAGACGAGGCATTGCTAATACCAGGAGAAGTAATGTAATTTTCATGCGTAACTTGATCTTGCTAATATCTGGAGCAGACAGGCAAATTTCGTTGTAGAGGCAACCCTGTTTTTAATATATTAAGAAACACCTCTTATTGAGAATTAAATTACGAGCCTAGTGGTGTTGTTACTTTGCCTAAATTAATCAGAATCAATGTTTACTGCGTGACTCTTTTACTTAAATTGTAGGTCAGGAACACTCTGAAAGAATGCACGAAGCAGACTGAATTGATTCTAACGTAAAGTGTGCTTCAATGTTTTTCAAATAATGGAATAATTTAAACCATACTTCCAAAAAGCAGTGGAAAGACGTGCCTTTAAAGCCCCCTGTAAAGCATCAATGGTTTGCTGAACCCGTAGACTATGCTACATACATTGTATATTTGTATACATACATACCTATAATCGGTCCTCTTCTACCTTATACTAAATAAAACAATCATAAGCAAATAATAATCCTCGTAATGGTTACCGTATAATTAACCTGGTATTTAGTGCGATGTAAGCATCAACACATTCTGGCCCTTCCAAGAGTTGCGCCTGTTAATGAAGAAATATACTTAAAGGAATACAAGAACTACGAGGCTTGTTCAATTGAAACCCATATTTGATGAAGTTTGTTAATGTTAGTACTGTTTGTAAGCAACACATTAATAAGTTTCTTTCCTTTGAATTTGATTCTGAGTTTTAAAACCTTTAATTTGATTTTGAAATGGCGTTTGTTGTTGAAAAGCCGTCCCAGTTGGATCGGCGTGCGGTCCTACAATTTTTATGCGCTGAGGGTGCGCAGCCATTGCAGATTCATACGCGAATGCAAGCAGTGTATGGAAATGCATGCATGTATTGTGTACCCAACTGTGAAGGAATGGTGCCGGAAACTTAAAAATGGCAAAGAGAGGACTGTGGATGAGCCGCGACCAGGTGCACGGTGTACTGCATT
>JABXWE010028849.1:0-26521 GCA_014611495.1 Limonius californicus | reverse complement strand
AACATTCATGCGCTACTAGATTAAAATGTTAGTTTGCTTTTTGATAGGGAAAGAAATGAATTTTTAAGAAAAACGAAATACTGTCGTAAAATAGTATATTATATACCTAGGTTGAGAAGTGAGCTATTATTTACCGAGAAATTTTATATCCTGAGGCGCGTAGCGCCGAAGGATATAATTTTCGAGGTAAATAATTGCCTTCTCAACCGAAGTATATATAGTATTTTTTTTACTACTAATAGCCGAACTAACGCCAAAAGATCTTATTTTTATTTTAAAATTAGCCATTTCCCCTATTATTCAAACATATCGAAATATTAAGTAGCCTGGGGCTCGGTTATCAAGGCAACGAATAAAACAATTGAAACTGATGGGTTCCAATGAACGTCATTATTCTAAAATAATTGGAAGATTTTAAGTAAAAGTATTACAATAAAATATTAAAATATTGCTGAGAATCTTAACGAACAAAGCGACAGTGATTTAGAAATGGAAAATTGTACTCCGCCTGAGCTTCGAGAGGCAGCGGCTAATGCGAGCCGTGATTTTTTGATAATTTTCATTATCTTTATTAACCTAGGTAAATAATGAATTATTATTATTTAATAATGAATTATTATTATTTACCTAGGTTAATAATGTCGCCATTTTGAAATAATTCGTCCAATTGAAAATCTGGTATCACCATCGTGTAGAGAATGTCCTGAAAGATATTACTGCCATATATTTTGAAAGTAATACCCATAGTGTGGCTAAAAAAAAAATAAGGCGCTTACTCCGAAACAGGCTGTATATCATACACTATTTTTTCTACAAACACCATTAAAAGTACAAATCAATGCATTTCTTACGTTATTAAATTTATAAAATATCGTTTTGAAACCCAATTATTTAAAAGTTTATTGTTGCTAAGGTAATGAAAATTCGATCGTTTGTTAACAAGTAACTTCAAATCTCGTGACAGCCCCAAATAAAATGTTTTGTTTGCAAGTAAAACACTATCCACTTCAGATAACTTATCCTAACTGCAGTTTCTTTAACTGTACATTTAATTAAGTAAATAAATATTCCTTTGATTTAGCACTAGTGCTAAAAGTAAATTACTTTTAGCACCAGTGCCATAAAATCACATGCGTTAAAAATTAAACTTTTACTGACGTTTGTAGAAAAAAAGTTTTATTTCCATCTTCAATGTATTAACTGATATTGCCTATTTTTTCAATTGTCCATCACGCCACTGTATTTTTTACATTTACATTTTGATGTAGGCTCTATTCTTCTACCTAGCCTACATAACATTGTGTGGGTTAGTAGTTTGACTTAACCCACCTATGGACTTTATAAATAAATAGAGTCACTGAACTTTGCTGTGTTGATCTACTGGCATTATAAATGAAGGTTGACAAGATTTGTTATCATAATAATTCTATAAAAAAATGTGATTCACCAACTAAACATGACTTGCATTAAGAGCAAAAACATTCTATTTATTTATTTCAATTTTCAGTATCTACGGATATAGAAAATAAAGCAGCATGGAAAGAATGTTTCCAAGTCAAGGGTGTACAACTTCCTACTGGATATTACTTTGGGCTTAGCGCCACAACAGGAGATTTATCAGATAACCACGATATCTTATCAATTCGTCTGTATGAATTGGATCTTCCCGATGATGTATATTTAAAAATCAACTATTATTACAGTTTACTTATTAATGTCAATTACAGCCTCACCCAAATGAGGATCGATCTGGAATCTTACCTTCTGCAACATTTTTTGAACCACCTCGAGACCACAGTGAAGATCCCAAACCTTCCTCTCTGTCCGGGATTAAAATCTTCCTCCTCATGCTGATCGGATGTATTGCTGTCGTCGCATGCATTGTTATTGGAATTATGTTTTATCAGAAGCAGCAAGAACACAGTCGAAAAAGATTTTACTAATCTGTGGCGGTGTATTTACTTTTCATTCCGACTGACTGATGGAGAGTAAATAAGTTGGTGCATGATGACTTTCTAGTTCTTATTTATTGTTAGCTTTTCTTTTTGTTTGTCTTTGTGATAATTTCTTCCTGTGCCTTTGTTTGTGCTACTGTGTTACATCACTGGTGAGAGCAAGTTTTTATTCTTTGTGGTGTTTGGAATGTTATGGAAAATATTTTTAAAGCAATGTTAATACTAAGAAATCACTTTAATGATGTGTGTAAATGAACAGTTTTCATATAATGGATGTTTGGAGATCCCCGTCCTTCCCCTGCATATATGAATATATACAATTGCTTGGTTAATAGAACGGTATCAAGCCATGCAGTACCTTCTACAATTCCTCTCTGTATTCTGTTGTTTACAGAAATATGTCTACGTTTTTATATATTTTTAGGGTAACCACAACTGTTCTGAATCAAGCAACATCAGTAGTTATTAAATTAAAATTGTAAGACATTCACTATGGGAAATACTTTTAAAAGAACCAATCGTTTCCCATACTGAAATTTAAAAAATTCTGAAATAAAGGGTTAATCTATTATTGCATTTCAGAATTGACGCAATACCCTTACGTATTTGTGTATGTTAAATAATGATATTGTAAATAATAATGTTTTACACTACTGATATTCCAAACAATTTAATGTGTAATTAGTTGGTTCTTTTTGTTTGTATATCTTTTAATTTAGATGAAGCTGTATATAAACAAAAATTGCCAAAAAAATGTATATTTTGCAGTCTTATAAGTTTATACAATAAAAACGTATAATATGTACGTATTTATTTTGATAATCAAAGTACACCAAGTTCTTTGACTACAGTCTATTATTATACCAAGACCAAAGAATATATAAAAATTAAGTATGTTATATAATCTTTGGCATAACCAACATAGTACAATTTTAAAATCAAGGATACACCAATTTCTGCAATACCGAAATTTGTATGTGTTTGCCTTTAAGAACATTTTTAATGTTTTTAATTTGTAAGTACCAAAGTACATTGCCAGTCAAAAGTTTAAGTTCACCCTTCAAAATTTCGATTGTTCGTTAAAATTATTTTTAAAATGGGAAATAGATTTTTGTTTATCAATATTTAATGGTTTCCATGACAACCAAAATGTGCCTCAGTCCAACAAGAGGTAAGTCGAACATTTTTACGATTGCTGTGTGGTGATTAATAATTATTGTGTTGTTATTTTGAACATCTATACGGATATAACTTATAGACGTAGATAAGACATTGAATTTTAAATTTTATGTTGTAGTTATAGAAAAATTGGTCGGAAAACAGACTTAAGTGTCGAAACTCGAACTGTCATCGTGGCACTATTCAATGCAAAAAATTGCCAAAAAAATAAAAGTCTCTCAAACAGCAGTCATGAATGCGTTGAAGCGGAAGCAAGAAACTGGCTTGAATACGAGTCATTATCGTTCTGGAAGGCCAAGAGTGAAGACAAATTCATTTGCGTGTAAAATAAACGAACTCGAACTGCTCCAGAAATTCGCGGGGAAAAGGAGTGTCAGTTACGACTGACTGTACAATGGCGCCTCCGCGATTATGGTTTGAAAGGTTGTATTGCTGCCAAAAAACCTTTGCTACACAAACAAAATGAGGTGAAAAGGTTGAATTGGGTTCGAAAACACAAAGATTGTTGTGAAGTTTTATTTTCTGACAAATCCAAATTTGAAATTTTCGGAGGAAAACGTCATCAGCATGTCCGTCGCCAAGCCAAGTAGGCGAACCAATGTGAAATCAATGCATGATGCCAACAGTAAAGCATGGTGGAGGATCCGTTATGGTCTGAGGATGTTTTGCAAGAGATTAAGTTGGTGATATCGTGGAAATAAAAGGCATAATAGATAAAAAATGCAATACAATATTTTACGTCATGCTTTTCCATTTGGACAACGAATTGTGGGTCGTGTTTTTGTTTTTCAACAGGACAATGATCCCAAGCACACATCGAAGTTGTGTAAAAAAGACATTTTGTCCACAGAAAAACAAAAAGAAATTAAATACATGGATTGGCCGCCTTAGTCACCGGATCTCAACCCTATTGAACTGCTACAGGACGAGTTGGACCGAAATGTACGAAAAATGCAACCATCAAATCAAAAACAGTTTTGGGAGTTTCCGCACACTTGCTGGAATCAAATCTCAGCATCGTCTATTGAAAAATTGATTGCACGAATGCCGAAAGTACGTGCGTCTGTTCTAAAAGCGAGAGGATATAAGAATCCAAAATTGTGTGAACAAACTTGAAATGTTGATTTTTTGTATTGATAATGTTGATTGTCAAATAAATTTGTTATGAAAATTGTGTAAAAAATACATTTTGTCCTAAGAAAAACAAAAAGAAATTAAATACATGAATTGGCCCCCTCAGTCACCGGATCTCAACCCTATTGATCTGCTATGGGACAAGTTGAACCGAAATCTACGAAAAATGCAACCATAAAATCAAAAATAGCTTCGGGAGTTGCTGCACACTTGCTGGAATCACATCTCAGCATCATCTCTCGAAAACTTGATTGCACGAATGCCGAAAGTACGTGCGTCTGTTCTAAAAGCGAAAGGAGAATATTTTTGAAGAATCCAAAATTGTGTGAACAAACTTGAAATGTTGTTCAGGTCTTTGAAAATTATGATTTTTTGTATTGATAATATTGATTGTCAAATAAATTTGTTATGAAAATTGTGTAAAAAATACATTTTGTCCAAAGAAAAGCAAAAAAAAATTAAATACATAAATTGGCCTCCTCAGTCACCGGATCGCAACCCTATTGAACTGCTACGGAACGAGTTGGACCGAAATGTACGAAAAATACAACCAACAAATCAATAATAGCTTTGGGAGTTTCAGCATATTTGCTGGAATCAAATCACTGCATCATCTCGTGAAAAATTGATTGCACGAATGCCGAAAGTACGTGCGTCTGTTCTAAAAGCGAAAGGAGGATATAAGTGTGATGTATTGGTTTAGTTAAGTTGGCAGTTACCGACACGCCGGGAGACCAGAACGGAGCAAAGGGGGTTGGGGTACTTGATACTGTTAGCTCATAGTAATTGTTGTGTGTTATTTGATAAGTTTTATCTGCTTGTAAAGAAGTTCAGTTCAATAAATAAACTGAAAACGTAATATTAGCGACGAGGACAATACATTAACGGAAAGTTAAAGGTGGCACAGGCAAAGAAAAAAGAAAGGAGTACGAGTGCAACAATGGCGGCAGACATCATTGGGCAGATTACCGAATTTAGGGAAGAATCCAAACATTGGGTAATTTATCAAGAGCGACTGGAACAATATTTCGCAGCGAATAACATAGCAGAGGAAGATATTCAGGTAGTCACGCTGGTAAGCACAATTGGAACCCAAGCATACGAATTGTTACGAGATTTGTGCTTTCCTAAACTTCCTAAAGAGATGAAGGTTACCAAGCTGTGTTCTTTATTAAGACAACAGTACAGTCCCCACGTTCCTGAATGGCGGGAACACATCAGGTTCCACAACATGCGGCAAGAAGACGACAAATCGGTGAGTGAATGGTATGCAAGACTATGAGGAGCTGCAGTAAATTGCAATTTCGGAAACCAACTCGCGGAAGTCCTGAAGGAGGTATTCGTATGAGGCATGAAGGAAGGGAAGGTAGTAGATCGCATCTGGGAGGAGTCAGTAACCAAGAACCTAGCAGTTATTAAAGTTGGCGCAACAAAAGGAAGCGACGCTCAACAACATGGCGGCGGAGGTCAACAAAATTTCATAGGTAACGGAAGTCGCTCCGAAAGTTCAACGCAACGGCGACGGAGTACGGCGCAGGCGCAATCCACTCGAGTACCAGCACAACCACATCGAAACGGCGGAAAACGGTACCAGGCCAGTTCTCTCGGCATCACCTCTCGAAAAATTGATTGCACGAATGCCGAAAGTACGTGCGTCATGTTATTGAAGTCTTTGAAAATTATGATTTTTTGTATTGATAATGCTGATTGCCAAATAAATTTGTTATGAAAATTGTCTAAAAAATACATTTTGTCCAAAGAAAAACAAAAAGAAATTAAATGCATGAATTGGCCGCCTTAGTCACCGGAACTTAACCCTATTAAACTGCTATGGAACGAGTTGGACCGAAATGTACGAAAAATGCAACCAACAAATTAAGAACAGTTTTGGGAGTTTCTGCACACTTGCTGGAATCAAATCTCGGCATCGTCTATTGAAAAATTGATTGCATGAATGCCGAATGTACGTGCGTATGTTCTAAAAGCGAAAGGAGGATATTTTGAAGAATGCAAAATTGTGTGAACAAACTTGAAATGTTGTTCAGGTCTTTGAAAATTATGATTTTTTGTATTGATGTTGAATGATTGTCAAATAAATTGTGTACAAAATAAATTTTGTCTAAAGAAAAACAAAAAGAAATTAAATACATGAATTGGCCGCCTTAGTCACTGGATCTTAACCCTATTGAACTGCTACGGAACGAGTTCAACCGAAATGTATGAAAAATGCAAACAGCAATTTAAAAACAGCTTTGGGGTTTTTTGCACATTTGCTGAAATCAAATCTCGGCACATCTCTCGAAAAACTGATTGCACAAAAGCCGTAACTATATGCGCCTGTTTTAAAAGCAAAAGGATATTTTGAAGAATCCAAAATTGTGTGAACAAACTTGAATATTATGATTTTTTGTATTGATTATCAAATAGGTTAGTTATGAAAATGAAAAATTTTGGCGAATAAATTGTATTATTACTCAATTTCACAGAAATCGGAGGGTGAACTTAAACTTTTGACCTGTAGTGTATAAAAAAATATGTCCATTAAGAAATAAATGGCAACTGAACATACAAGTTTCCGCATTACTTTATAACAAATATAACATGAGAAAAACTATAATAAACACTTCTGACTAGTACATTTAACATCCATACATTTTAAGTAGCAGTTTATGTAACATTTGATTGAGTATACATTTAGCGTAAGTACAATTGTTTACGTGCATATATCACTACACCATATTTAGGAATATTTTACATCAAATATATACTAGAAATGATCACATTCAAAATTATTTAAGTTATAACGTGGTTCACAGTGAATAATTTTGAATAACTGCCTTTCTTACACTTCATGAGATTTATATTGAAAATAGTACAATCCAAATTATACTTCCTAAATGAAATTCTAATACAATAATCGCATAATTAAGATACAATATAAAACAGTAAAAATATTCCTCTTGGCCAACCTTTTAGACATCGATATTGAAATAACTTCAACACTTACCAATGAAAACATTTACCAACATTCACACATTTAGAGATTTTTGTTTAAAAGGAATATTTTTTGTACCATTTGTAAAATGGACAGTACGACTATGGTAATGTCTTTTATAGCACAATACGATTCTTTTAAATATTTGCTCGATTTTTCAAACAAAATCCAATCAAGCATTCAAAAGAAACAACCAGCTACAAAAGTGGCAATATTCAGCGAAAAATTACTGTAACTACATCCTTTAGCTCACACTGCTGTTTCTCGAAAGATTTTTACAGGGTCGTCTATATTTTTAATGTAAATATACCTTGTTATGGCATTGGGAGTTATTATGTCGTCCGGTTTTGGTGCTTTATTTTCTGAGGTATTCAAAGTATTCATTGCACTAACGTTGATGCCTGTTATTAAAAGAAATTATAACTTAACATAATTCAGTCACACACTTTCCTAGTGCAAACAATGATATGTATACTGCAATATGTACTTCACTAAATAAACAAGCGCAAAATGTGCAAAAACTAGAATGCGAATATGTAAATCAAATTATTCTAATCGAATGTCCAACACATCCTTGTATGTACACTACAATCTGCACCTTATTAGGATTGTTTACATATGAAAACGGTCTTAGACCGTTAGATAAATCTGAACACATGGAAAATTTAAAAGCAAAATTCATTAATAGGCTCAGCCAATATTAATTTATAAAAATAATTTGTTTCAGTAAATATGTATTTATTTATCTTTATTTGTAGTCTTTGGTATGTTTTAATGGAACTTTATTAGTAAAATACTGGTACTGACAAAAAAATTGAATCTATGTCTACGAGAAAGAAGACACAATCGTGAAGACTGGAAAAATACCTTAAAAATGGTCTTTCATATAAATGGAATGATATGTTAAATCAGTACAGAGCATGTGGAAGAATTTGTTGAGCCAAATAAAGCTGCAACATTGTTTATATACATTTACGGTGGAGTGAAGTATAGAATGAAAACTTGTGCTAGTTACATAACCTTACATACCTTATATAAAACTAAAAAAACCAGGGGTGTTGCTAGCACTCAGGTACCGCCTGAGGGCGGCACTTTGCAAGTGTGGCAAAATTATAATCCATCACTTGTTAGTATAGTCGTCGGTTAACAAGGTTGCATGATCGAGGAATACAGTTAATAGTGTCCTTAAGAGAACATCCATTTATCTAATATGGGAATCCCTGCGGTACTATTCTGCATAATATCATTTCTTCTGATTTGAGAATATGCTACACTAAATTATAGTACGAAGTAATGCAGAATTGCTAACAGCGTGATTAGATTTGATTGATTGTTGTTGTAATTGAATATGCAGTTTCTTACAAAATAATTAAAAAAATATACAAAAACTTAACTGAAGCCTACCCAAACTTAACCATAGCTCTACGTATATTGTTAACAATATCAGTATCTGCTGCAAGCACTGAAAGATATTTTTCCAAATTAAAATTAATTAAAAAATATTTAAGGGCATCCATGGCTGAAGCACGATTAGTAGAATTGGCAATGTTATAAATGGAACAAGAACTGGCACGAAATTTGAATTTAGAAGAAATAGTTGCAGATTTTCCTTGCAAAAATATTAGAAAAGTAAGTAAATATAAGTTTGTTTGAAACTTGATGTATTATTGTAATATATATATATATATATATGTATATATTATCATAATCCTCGTTTGTACGGCTTGCGCAGTGTCGAGGCGGTGTGAGGCAAAGCTAAGCTAGTTTGTGTTATGCACAACACGGCCCGACTCTGCGGGTTACCATATTGGTGCGAAACCGCGCTTGGCCTGCCTGTTGTATGTGAATGTTATTGTTTATGGTCTTCTTACTCCTCTAATGCGACCGTAATAGTGCCATTAATTTGATCCCCAATGGCAAATGGAGACCGGGACCCAGTACCGATCACCCAGGGAATTAGAAAAATTTCCGACCCTGGGGAGATTCGAACCGGGAAGCGTTTGGACTATTACATCCAAAGCTTGGCTCTTCTACCACTGAGCCATCCCCGCCCTTTGATGTATTATTATTAATAATAGTAGGTAATTGAAAAAGAAAACATTGAAAACAGTTGAATTGGTTATTTCGAAAAGGCCACATCTCCATGTTTTTGCGAAAAAGAGTTAAGTTCGCCATTTGATTCAGAATATAATTTAAGCTTTGTTACATGTGAAAACGCCACATTTCCACTGTTTGTTAATATAATATAAGCAGATGTGGTTCTCTGTTTACTTCGAAAAGGCCACTTCTCCGGAGATGTGGCGTTTTCGAACCACGTGCGCACGCAGAACAGCTGTTTCAACCGTTGCAACGAACGTCTCTCAGTCCACTACATAGTGCAGTCGTTTGTGGCCTTGATTGTGATTTGTTTGTGTTGTGCATTGTTTATACAAAAATGAGTAGCTCTGATAGTGAAAGCAGTGCCATTATTGAAAATAATCAACAAAGGAAGAGAAAGAAGGGCATTATTAACCGTTCCAAGTATAAAAGTGAAGTAATAAAGAAAGCTAAAGTAAAAGGTGAGGCTCATATTAACCATGTGGGAAAGAAGGTTATGGCTCGAAAAACTGGAATCGGCTGCAGTTGTCGTAAGAAATGTTGTGAAAATTATTCAGAATTGGACAGAATCGCTTTGTTGACATCTTTACATCAGTTTGATGATAAAAACTCCCAAGATTCCTACTTACAAAGTATGATAGATGTAACACCTATTAAGAGGAGTAGAAAATCTCAGAATGCCAAGAAACATATTGAGAGACCCCAGAATTTTTTGTTTCATGTTGGATTGCAAGGAGAACGTAAGCAAGTATGTAAGAAAGCTTTCTTGAGTTTATATGGCGTTGGTGAAAAGCATGTTAGACGATTATGTCATCTACGTGCTACTGGAACCACTCCAAGAGATAATAGAGGTAATTCTGTGAAATCCAGGCATAATTTAATACCAGGTGAGGTGTGCTTTCAAATAAAAGAACACATAGAATCGTTCGATGTAAAGGAAGTTCATTATTCTAACAATGTATTGAAAAAGTATTTGCCTGCTACTTTGGATGTTAAACAGATGCATGTAATGTTTATGGAGAAGTTTCCTGACTCAAAAGTGAAGTACAGTTTTTATTTGAAATATTTCCATGAAAATTTCACTTATAGATTTGGTCGACCTCAAGTTGACGTATGTTCTGCCTGTGAAGAACTTGGCCAGAAAGTTAATAGTACATCCCTCAATGACAATGCAAAACGAGCTGCTGTTGCAGAACTCTTAATTTACAAAAACAGGGCTAAGAAATTCTATAAAACACTAGAACACATCAAGAAGCTCTCTTTAGAGACAGACGAGATCCTAGGTATCACTATGGATTACATGCAAAATTTACCTATACCGAACATACCTGTACAGAAAATTTTCTACTATCGACAGTTATGGGTTTTCGAGTTTAGTATACATAACTTAAAAACAGGAGAAGCTAAATTTTTCTCTTATCATGAGGGCGAGGCTCACAAAGGACCCAACGAAGTGTGCACCTTCTTGAACACTATTTTGAGAATGAGGTCTCTGAAAATATAAAAGAGCTTTATATATTTTCAGATGGATGCGCGGGCCAAAATAAGAATCACACGGTAATTCGTTTCCTTTTAGCCCTCGCCTCCTCGGGAAGATTTAGAAAAGTTTTCCACTACTTTCCAATCGGGGGTCACTCGTTCCTCCCGTGCGATAGAGACTTTGGGGTAGCAAAAAGGCTTGTTCGCAAGCAGGACCGAATTTTTATTCCTGAAGAATATTATGAGTTAATAGAAAAATCCTCAAGAAAGTCTCTCTTCTCAATAAAAAAGGTGCATAATGAGAAAATTTTGGACTTTAAAAAATGGTGGCCCAAGTATTACAAGAAAACCATACTGTCCATCGACTCCTATGGGAAAAAAGCCAAAGATCAAAAAACGACTCTTCAAATTTCTCAGTATAACGAGTTCGAATATGATTCCAGAAAACCTGGGATTGTTAAAGTACGCCCGTTTATCGATGGGCTAATTATCTATGAATTTTCCTTGGGAAAACTAGCTGGAGTTTGTCCTAATTTACCAACAGAGCCTGCTTACACAGGAAGAATTCCTATCAATTACAAAAAGATGGACAATCTAAAGAAACTTGTGCAGTATGTACCAGCAGACAAAAAGTTTTTTTATGATGAACTGATTTTATGGCCCACTACTAATAATGATGAGCCACCAGAAGAGGATTATTAAATACCACTATTTCTCAACTTTTATACATGTTTTTTCATCTAATAAATTTTTTCATTGGCAATACTTGAGTTTTCTATTATCAATCATAAAACCATCAATGTTTGTTTGGAAAAGGCCACAACTCCAAAAACAAAATTTTTTTATAGCGCATTTGATTTTTTTTAATTTTCTTTTTGTTATTGAAACTTTAACATGTTTCATAATTTGAGACTTTGTTCGGAAAAGAAATTGATATCCTGATTAATACCACAATAAAACGTTTTTTTGTTCTCCTGTAAAATTTACTTTTCTGGAGTTGTGGCCTTTTCGAAATAACCGATTCAGTTATATGATTCTTTTCTTAACTTGTTTGTGATTTTAAAAACAGGACAAATTTTTGTCCGTCAGTAAATTTTGATAAAAACACCGGGAAGGGGCGGTATTAAAGTGCCTAAGGGCGGCACGTATCCTCGCGATGGTTCTGCAAAAAGGTACGTTTGTTTGGCAACTAAGCACCTTTTACTATTATTTTGTCTCCTACACACTCATGATTTATTTAATTGGATTGTGCATTCTATAGGGCCCTTCCAACTAGCACAAAAAAGTAAAAAAATAATATAATTTTGGTAATACAAACTATTCTCCATTGAAATATTCAATAATTTTTAAAGTCTTCTTTCTATGGGGGAAGAAAAATTAGTTTTTCTCTGCTCAAGAAAATATTTTTTGCGATATCCAATTTTAAGTACATATTTTCAAAGAAATTGAACAGCTTTTACTTTCGTAATTAGTCCAAAACAACATTTTGTACATTCAGAACTACTATTAATATTTTTTTTTTAAATAAAACTGTTTGAAGGTCATATTGTCACATGTAGGAGTCTATTATTGGCATTATTACTATAAAATTCCGCCTACCTACTGGCAGAGCACTAGATAAAGCCAGGGTGACCATTCGTCCCGGATTTTCCGGGATAGTCCTGGATTCTACCTATGCGTCCCAGAATTAACAATTCGTTTATTATCAATCAATCAAAAGTACAATTGCAAAAATTTCAGAAGAAATTGATGATCTCATTTTTAATTTAAAGAAAGAATGAATTCTACATTTATACCGGCACGTTTAAACACTATTTTAATCAATTTAATTGAAAATGGAAACATACACAAAAAATGGTTTATTAAACAAATTTTTATACGAATATTGTTTCTTATCTAGAATTATGGGGTAAACAATTTGAGTAAATTACTCATTTTAAATGGATTCATCTAAAACGTCAAGTAGACTGGAGAAATATATAAGAAACAATAGTTTTCATGAAGAAATATTTGCCTGAAAACGAATATGTGGTACTCAAAAATGAATTATTCGACGAAATTTCGTATTTGAAAGGATACGTAAACTTTGAAAACCTTCAACAAAGGAACAATGAAGAAACACCCACCGATAGGCGTTGGGTTCAAATTTTCAATCATTTCAATGAAAATCATCTAACAAAAGTTGTAGAACTTGCGCTTTGTTTACCTGGTATCAATGCGGCTACCGAACGAGTGTATTCTATTATAAATAATTTGTGGATAGCAGATAAATCACAGTTGAATGTTGATACTGTAAAGGCAATGGTTACAACAAAGTGCAAAACTTGCGAAGACTTCAAGCAACAAGTAGAAAACTGCGATGAACTTCTTAAAAAGGTTGCGTTGCCAAATACTCTTAACTACTCTGAAAACTAATCACTTGTTCGAATTATTTATGCATTAAATAGTATGTCTTACTAAAGAAAAGTCAAAAATTGATTTATCTCGACAACAAAGTATTTTTTTGTTCATTTCGATTGTCATTGGATTTAGCTATAAAAATACTACAAATCTGCCTGGGAATCAAGCTAAGACATAACTTTTGGTATTCGTAGTTATAGTTCTGCCTCAAATTCTCTTGATCACCCTGTAATAGCATTTATATTTTAGATTTAAAAATTAAAGAAAAACGATCAAGTTTTTCAGAAAAAAAATGGCGATTCTAAGAATGTAATCTAACATTGAATTTATATTTTTTTCAAACCTAAAACTGGTTGAAGGCGTTACTGTCAAAAGAATGAGTTTTTAATTGGCGTTGTTACTATAAAATTACGTACTAATACTGGCGACAGCATGTTTTCCCATAAATTATAACCTCAATTTACACAGGAGTGAAAGAAAAATCAGAAAAATAATGTAATATACAGTATGCTTTACTAAAAAACGTCAAAAATATATTTATCTCGACAACTAAGCAATCCTTCGTTTATTTATTTCGATTATAACATTTTATTTAGTTATAAAAATCCTGCAAAAAGAATGCTGCAAGAAAAAGGAGTAAATGAAAAGATAATACAGATCATTCATAAGTTAAACACCAACAATACAACAAAAATAAAAGTAAACATAGACTTAACAGAAGAAGTGCCTATATCATGCGGAATAAGACAAGGCAACAGTCTGAGCCCCTTACTGTTCAGCATAATAATGAATAAAATAATAGATCTAACAAAAGACGAGAACTATGGATACCGTTTGGGAAATAGAAAGATCAGTACGGTGTGCTACGCAGATGACGTCGCCCTAATTGAGGAATCGGAAGATAACCTACAAAGACAGTTACACAGGTTTAAAATAGCCGCAGAAAGATACAACATGAAAATCTCCATAAATAGAACAAAATGCCTTACGGTGGCTAGAGAACCCACTAGATGTAAGTTAGTAATAGACAACCAACCCGTAGAACAAGTGATGTGTTTCAACTACCTGGGAGTAGCGATATCAAGTTCGGGAAATTTAATGGCGGAAGTACAAAATCAAATAAACAAAGCAAACCAAATATCAGGATGCCTACGCGACGTCATATGGAGGAATAGGGATATGACAATACAAAGTAAAACACGTATCTATAAAACATGTATTAGACCGATTCTACATATACAGCAGAGACCCGACCCGACACAACAAAGACAAAGAGAGCATTACGAACGAGCGAAATGAAAACTCTACGAACAATATGTGGAAAAACCCTAATCGACAGGGTGCGAAATGAAGACATACGAACAAAGTGCGAAATAGCAGATGGACCAGGAAAAGGCGTAGAATGTGGAATGAACACATAAACAGAATGACTGAAGATAGAATGGTCAAAATTGCACGAAATGGGAGACCGGAGACTAGAGGTCCACCAGGCAGGCCGCCAAAACGCTGGCGGGATAGTTGGCAATCAACGTCCCAGGATAACGGCCAACAGTAAGAGAAAAGATACCAGAAGAAACAGGTCCTAGACCTAAAAACAAGTCGAAGAAGAAGAAGAAGAAGAAGAAGATAAAAATCCTACAAATCTGCTTCGGAAATAAACTAAGCCAAAACTTTTGATATTCATAGTTAGATACTCTTCTGGCGCAAATTCTCTTGATCACCCTGTAATTGCCGACCTAATAGTATTTATATTTTAGATTTAAAGATTGAAGAAAAATGATATACTTCAAAACATTTCAGAAAAAAATGGCGATACTAAAACTTTAACCTAACATTTAATTTATATTTTTTTAACACTACAACTGGTTGAAAGTGTTACTGTCACAAGAATGAGTTTTTAATTGGGTTGTTACTGTAAAATTAGGTATTACTGGCAACACTACGTCTCCCACAAATTATAACCTCAATTTACACAGTAGGAGTGAAAGAAAAATCAGAAGAATATTGCAATATACAGTATGTCCCACTAAACAAAAAAAGAAAATTGATTTTTTATCTCGACAACAAAGTATTTTTTTTTTGTTTATTTCGATTGTCATTAGATTTAGCTTTAAAAATTCTACAAATTTGCCCCGGAAACAAGCTAAGACCTAATTTTTTATATTTATATTTACGATTTTGGTTCGAATTCTCTTGATCATCCTGCAGTCTTAATAGTACTTATATTTTGGATTTAAAGATTGAATTATTTATTATGAAGAATTTAATTTAACATTGAATTTATGTTATTTCTATGCAAATTCTAATTTAATTATTTTTTATACAGGGTGTTAATGAATTGCAGGAATAAACTTCTAGGGCTTAAAGTATATATGAAAACAAACATGTTTTGTTAATAAATGTATGATCAAAAGTGTTTCCTTTCAGGGATAGAGCTTCTCGAGGATTCTTTAAGAAGCGCCTAAATGTAGGCAACTTAATTTACTATGTACTATTTGTTTCCATAACGACGGAAATTAATACAGGATAAATAAAGCCCTCTTTTCCACTTTTCAAATTATCCTGTATTAATTTCCGTCGTTATGGAAACAAATAGTAGGTAGTAAATTGGCTTGCCTACATGTAGGCGCTTCTTAAAGAATCTTTGAGAAGCTCTATCCCTGAAAGGAAACACTTTTGACCATACATTTATTAACAAAAAATGTTTGTTTTCATGTATACTTTAAGCCCTAGACGTTTGTTATATATTGTATGAAGGTTATGAAACTAGCAGCTTCAGTTATGTGTATTATACTCACCAACCAACACTATCATTACTGTATTATAACTCTGTACTTTACGTTTGCTCTACTACTTAGCAGGTAATAACTTGATTTACGGTTATATCTATAAATATACATACCAAGCATTAAATAATATAACAGTACGTACATTACCAGAACTTAAAAAAAACTACACACATCACAAAACACTGCAACAAGCTACTTTATTTTTCATGCCCTTATTTTCTATCAACTTTCCCTTTTTTGAAAATCTCTGTTTAATTTCACTCTGTAAATAACCATCATCTACTTCTATCACTGTCCTTTCTATTGAATTTCCTTTTTCATTTTTCCTGAATACATTCTCGCTAGAATCACGCTTTGATTCTAGCATTTCGTCAAATTCAAACCAGTCTTCGTCGCTAGAACTGTGGTGGCTTTGTAGCCTGTTCAGTGATGAGGATATGCTCGAGTCCGACTTCAAGCGGGCTCTTGTCATTTTTCTAGGAACTTCACTCATGGCTCTGTCTCTGAAGGGAGGTCTAGGACTAGCACTTTTGGTTATATACTGTGAGGCAGAGCGCTTCATTAAAAACTTCTGCGACTTCGCATTTTCTATCCTGAGTATATCTTCCAACTTTGTTTTAAGCTCGTGTGGGGAAACAGAATTTGGCTTCTTTATGAACTGCGGTTGCTCTACTTGTTCTGTTTTCTCCACGCTTGGCGAATGAGATTCAACACTTTCGGGCGTGTACGGTTCGTGCATTAACATATCTCTAGTAATAGGTTCATGCAAAAAGTTGGAATCTACTGTTATTTTGTCAAAACTTTTTCTAGTGTTAACTAAGTATTCACTCATATCAATTACGTTAATTGTAACACAAGCGAATGACTGGCAACATTGGCATAATACGGGCAAGCATTCATGGGGTGCGTGCGTACAACATTTAATAATACCTGCATTCCCTATCAAGTCTATGCGTAGATAAACAGGCTGTAAAACAAATATATGAATTCTATTAAAGAAAAGGTATTACACATTTAAGTACATGATTTTCTTTACTGGATATTTATTATATATTCCAAAATTTTTGTTTTACTTTATGTTAAGAGCGGCCCTGAAGTCGAAGGGAATACATACAACTTCCCTACAAAATGCTAGGCCTAAATAGTTAAACTTAGATTATTTAAAGCATTTTTTGAAATGTAGAAAATAGTCTGAATTTTGTATGTAGTTTGGCTCTTTCACTACAGGGGGCTCTTGCTATGACCCTTTCGTATCTTATTTACATGCCCCATAAAACTTTACTACCACACTTCCAATGTTCCTCAAGTTTATGACCTTTTTCTAGAACCTAAACTGTTAACGCGGTCTTTAGAATTAAAATCTTGTCTTGATTAAGTATTTACAACAAAGGAAAATTCTTTTAGAACTACTGATTCTGTGTTTCAGGTACTACAAAATCTTAATACAATGCATTTTGAAATTTTGTAATTGTTAATCAATTCATTAAACAAATCATGTAGATTCTTTGCTACCCAACTTACAGATGGCGACTATTCGAAAATGCAACTGTTTGGAGAATGCCCTGACATGTTAAATGTATGTTCTTTCTTAATTAAACACTGTAAATCAAAGGTGTAAGTTAGGCAACCCATACACCATCTGTTAAACGGGGTGACTAACTTGCACCTTTAATTAACATTGTACATACCAGTTAAGAGCCGCTTAGTACATTTGACAAGTCGTGATCTACTCCAAACTGCATTATTTTTAACACCCATTTTTTTTGTTTTAATTGGGCGAGATCTAGGACGAGGTTTTCCAAGCATCTCTATGTACTGCAGCTTTTACAGTAATTCCAAAATAATTATCCTAAGTTGTCATGGATGTGACACTGACATATTTGTTCTAATGACGGGTGGAAACAACTTTCGCCCTTTTTCTTTCTAACTTACATATAATAATATTATTATTATTATTATTATGGAGCTTTCACAGACCTTGTAGGCCCACCACTTTGGTGTGAGGTATATTAGAAAACAGCACTTCACCACCTTGCTAGAAGGGCGGAGAAAGCACTGGAAACTAAAGGGATTCTTCTAGGGGCATTCTTGGACATAGAAGGAGCCTTTGACAATACATCATTCAAGTCGATCTCAACAGTCAAGAGAAATCTTGGTCTGAAGGAGACCTGCTGCAGGTGGAAAGACTGCATGCTAAGAGGGAGAGTGGTCTACAAGTCGTTGTTGGAAGAGACGCTGGCGGTCCGGGTGGCAGGGGGATGTCCGCAAGGGGGAGTTCTCTCCCCCCTGCTATGGAACCTTGTCATGGGCGGACTGCTGGTGAACCTCAGCAACGAAGGTTTCTCATCCCTTGGATACGCGGATGACTTGGTCATTCTAGTAGAAGGGAAATTCATAAATACGGTCAGGGAACGTATGCAAATGGCCCTGAACGTAGTAACCCGGTGGACAGAAAGGGAAGGCCTGAAGGTCAGTCCCCAAAAGACCACCATAGTACCCTTTACGAGAAGGAGGAATCTAGGGGGATTATGTCCCCGCCTTCTTGCCGGTCAAGCAATCAATTTAATGGGAGAGGTAAAATACTTGGGGGTACTTCTGGACTCCAAGCTTACCTGGAACCAGCACATTGAGAAAGTTATAAGGAAAGCGGAGATTACCCTTGCGGTAGCCAGACGCACTTACAACAAATCGTGGGGTTTAAGACCAAGCATGGTGCACTGGCTGTACACCAGAGTGGTCAGACCTGCGATAACTTATGCAGCCTTGGTGTGGTGGCCCAGGGTTAAGCAGGAAACAGCAAAACTAAGAATAGGCAAGATTCAAAGGCTTGCCTGTCTAGGAATTACGGGGGCAATGAGAACTACGCCCACCGCTGCAATGCTTGACATGAGAATGGACCATATGCCGTCAAAACACCTAACAGACACACTCTTTGAGGTCACAATTCAGGATCGAACAGCCTGGATATCTCCTGGGCCGGACTTCCCTCCTGGAAGCCTAATCTGGTACACAGACGGCTCAAAAACCGAGACGGGAACTGGTGCAGGCATACACGGTGTAACGCCAAGGCAAAGTTACAGCTTCGCACTTGGCAGGTACACCTCCGTTTTTCAAACGGAAATATACGCGATTCTTCAATGTGCGCGGGAAAACAAAAGAAGGGGCTACGTAGGTAGGCGTATCTACATCCTATCGGACAGCCAGGCGGCCATAAAAGCACTTTCAAGCTACAAGGCCTCATCCAGACTGGTCTGGGAATGCTACAAAGTACTCAACGACCTGGCAGGACAGAACACCGTGAGGCTGCTCTGGGTGCTGGGCCATTGTGGGATCGTAGGAAACGAAAAATCAGACGAACCCGCACGGCAGGGTTCTGCAGGGCCGTTTTACGGGCCTGAACCTGCACTGGGAGTATCAAGATATGCAATCCGTAGCGTAATCAGCGACTGGATTTGCAACCAGCACAAAACCTACTGGCTAGCCAGACCAGGGTTAACCCATAGCAAGGCATTCATTAAAGAACCTTGCAGACATAAAGCAATAGAACTGGTTAAGCTAAGCAGGACGCAGCTAAAAATCCTTACGGGCCTCCTAACAGGGCACATGACTGTCAAGGATCACCTGATTAGGATCAAGAAATGTGATGGTGACCCCACATGCAGACTCTGCAGTGAGGCATCAGAAACCGCAATGCATATCCTATGCAGCTGTAATGCGCTGGCTGGAAAAAGACAACGAATATTCGGGCAACCATACATGGAACCGGAGGAATTTGATACACACCCCGTGAGTGGCTTGTACGCCTTGGTACAGGGAAGTAAGATCACGGACTGGGTGTGAGCAAATACCAGGGGGTACACAATAAGCCTTATTGGCTGAAGTGTCTCCGGAACCAGGGTAGACGGACACAGGGGAAAAAAAAAATGGAGCTTTCACAGACCTTGTAGGCCCACCACTTTGGTGTGAGGTATATTAGAAAAAACAACAAATGTTTATACTCTATCAGTTTACAATCGTTTACTCTGGAAATAACTGTACTATTTATAGGTTATTTCAGATGTCAAAAGTTGTTTCCAACATATGTACATTACAAAAAATCTGTAAATATCACATTTAAGGCATCCTAACTTATTTCAAAGATATTTTAACATAAAAAATACAGGGTGAGTCTGTTAAAACGGATCAGCTTGCTACCTCGGTTACTTGAAATATTAGAAAAAATTATTTTTGGACAAATTATAATAGGAAGTTCCCTCTATATGTAGGTACTATCATAAATATTTTTTGGCTACGCCAACGAGATTAAAACAATTTTTATGCAATTGCATATACATAAATTTTTTTTTAACAAAAGCTATCCGTGTTGAAAGTAGCTGGGAATGTTATTTTCTTTACTGCTCCATGTTTAAAAAATTTTTAACTGTAAGAGTTTTCTTAAAACTGTTAAATAAATATTCTGAGTTTGGTCAGCGAGTTCAAATTAGTGCGGTATTAACGTAAATTCAAAAATGAAACAAAATTCGTTTGCGTCATTTGTTATCGGTTGCAGGTCATTATGGCGTTAATTTGTTTCGTTAAAATCAATTTTGAAAATAATTAATGAACTCCATTTGGGGTACCTCTATTATAGTTACTAATAATGATATCGCTATTTCGATTTTTTTTTGTGTGAATCCTAGCATTAGAACATGTCAGGTCGTTTAGACTCTTTGTTGCAAGATATCATTATTTATTCTATCTATAGTTTAAAAGGCCTGACGTGTTCTAATGCTAGGTTTCACACAAAAACACGATTTTATTTTCCGGGTGGCGACATTTTCTTAAAACATTTTTAAATAAAAATTTTTTTTCTTTGTCATTACCTATATTAACAATTCCTTTGCTTTTATTTTATTTGTTAATACCAACTCTTGCTACCAGGAGGGCTTAACGAACTATTGACAAGTAGTAAAATAAAATTATTTTTACTAAATAAACAATATTAGATCAAAACCGAATTGTTAATACCACTAGCATTAACAAAAAACTAAATTTCAATGTAAAGTAATTTAAAAAACACTGTCTCCAGCTGGGATTCGAAAACAGGCTTCCTGCATGAGTGTGGCACTTCCATTAGATCAGCTTATTTCGACTCTTCGTTGGGCGACGCATTATTACATATAATAGTAGTAATCCGAGAATCGGTTCTTTAATTTAAAAATTGATTTAAATAAACAAATTAACACCCTAAGGACTGCAATAGATAAAAGTTGACAACAGCTAACTTGTAAATGCGAAACCCCACATTTAAAAGTATCTGGGAAGACAGTATCTGCTCTCCTGGTATGTGATTTCAATTCGATATTATTTATTTAGTTTCATTTTCGAATGTGCGTCAATACCGCACTAATTTGAACTCACAGACCAAATTCTCAACCTTTTTAAAATATTTTAGGCAAACTCTTAAAGTAAACGATTTTTTAAAAATGAGAACAACGTTCTAAAAAATGTTCAACTCTAGTTTTAAATATAAATAGTTTTTATAAACAATTTATCAAAATTGTTTAATCTTGTTGGTAGCCAAAAATATTTTTAATATTGTCTATACAACCCGGGGGCACTGATTATTACAATTTATCCAAAAATAAAATGTTTTGATATTTTTAATTATATATCATTGTGATATTTTTGAATAATATTTAACGACATTCCCGAGTATTTGATATATTACTACCAAAACTCCACTTAACTAATATTGGAAATACAAAAAGCTTGGAAGCAAACGTTCACAAATCATGGCTTGATTATCATAATTTGTTTTATTAACTGAGTAATATGACAATATTATATTAGCACGTTAATAAAAGCACTTTCAAATTCTTCAACGGTTAATAAATATCCAGTAAAGAAAATCATGCACGGTGAATCACTTTCACTATATCAACTGCTTAAAAATCCTTATTCAAGTCTAATTTATTTCTACTTTCGTAACTGGTAACAAAGAAACAGTGAATCGCCTTCAAATAGTATTAAAAAAATCACAAGCATCCATTTTTAAAGACAGTGTGTTTAAAATAGCGTGGCCTGTCAAGCAAATATCAAGACTAATTTGAAAGCAATTTTCTGTATTAAACAAAAGGTAAAAAGAAGGAACAAAACTGTGTAAAGACTAACTATACATGAAGTACCTTATTCAGAAACCAACATGTGAAATTCCAGATAAACTGGCTGCGTAAATAACACAAAAAGAAATGATTCACAGAGCATGTCCACTATAAACAACCATACATATGATTTTCTATTTACCTTGTGGTCCCCCATACATGTGTCGCTTCCCATCAATCCATAATCTACGTTGCCATTTTCACAAACTAACTTTCTGGCAGTATGACTTAATAATACCCTGTCGCACCAGGAAGGGCACCTTGTGAGCATGTACTGTGTAGCCTCGGTAATTTTTTCCTCATATGGGTATGTTGGAGGGAAAGTGACAGCAAACTCTGTGATGTGATTTTCAAATGCTTCCAGTTCTTTATCAAATTCCTTCAACTGAATATCTTTTGAGTACACCAAACAATGAAATCAGTAACGGTTCCTTACCCAACATTCACTGTTATCTAAAAAAACAGTCTGATGATTAGAATGACTGAATTCCTTTTTACCAATAGTTAAGACCAACTGACTTTTATCATCCGTATACTGTAATTTGGTATGTTCGCCGTTTTTATTGTTTTGTACACGTGTTGTTGTCAAGCCTTCCGTTAATTTCTTAAACAAAAATCATTACACAAAGGTTCCCTTATGAAGAATTTAATATTACCTTTATTACACCATCAGTATCAGTTCGGAAGTTGAAATCTCCAAAAATGAAATAGGGAGCTTTCCCATACGAATCATTATGAAATCTTTGAAGAGTGTAGTCAAGCGCCCTACGCCTGTTTTTGCAATAAACTGAAGGATAAGATTCCATCGCAATAAAGTTGGATGCATCGTGGAATAAATGAATGTTGACCATGTCGAAAACTGTGCCATTCAATGACCAACGTGTCCGCAAAAAGCCTTTTCTAGACCATTTGCACTATAAGAATTGAAATATTGCTTTTATGGTCTAAAACGATTGGGATTAAACAATACAAATGTTGATTTTATTATTGATAATAAAAGCAATGATTAAAGAGTTTATACAACATATTAGCAAAGGTTTTGGTTTTTAAGTCTGGTTACCTGTCTTTATGAACAAAAATTATAAAGTTTATTCCAATTAATAATAAGATAACACAGAAAACGAGGTGTATTTTGTACAAAATTATGTTCAAACGTTTGTTCAAAATTTTGTACAAAATTCTGCAAAACTCGTATTACACGGAACAGAATTTTGTAGAAAATTTTGAACAAAATTTTGAACAGAATTTTGTACAAAATTTTGAACAAAAGTGTGGACAGAGGTTTCTACTAAATTCTGCAAAACACGTATTACACGGAACAGAATTTCGTACAAAATTTTGAACAAAAGTTTAAACAAAATTTTGTACAAAATTCTGTGCCATATCATACATGCCGTATACACTTTTTGTTTTCTGTGTTGTCTTATTGTTAATTGGAATAATTCTTAATTTTGTACAAAATTCTGTCTGTGAGCATGCGCAAATGGGTGCAAATTACGTTGATATCTGTGAGAAAACTGTCAAAATAGTCATGTGACTGTCGATAAAGTAGAATTCCAACAAGATTTTATAGTAATAGGTTAATCAATAAGTTCGTAATGCTTTTATTTATTTATTTTACATGAATGCACGACAAAGCAAACAAGATGCAACAATAAAGAACGCGAGCGAGATAAGAGAAAGTGTGTGGAGTGTCAGCAAACGGGATAAACACGTGGTAAATATATTTTTCTCTGCCCTCTGTGATTGTTAACAAACACTAAAAATTGCTCGTTTACAACGCCGACTTGGTACAAAATTCTGTAGGTTTTAGAACATGAAATACAGGAAAAATATACAACCACAATAGAGAACATGTTATTATGGAAGGGTATTACAGAATGGGATATAAAAGAAATGCCACAGCAAACCAGAGTAGCATTCATTTGTTTTTACAAGTAGTAGTCAAGGTATACTATATTAAAAAGGCGTTTATTAAATATTTTCATTGTAAAATAAGTATGCCACACTACAAATCATTAAAATGGAAAATATTACTTCTGGAATGATGCCAAATTTGAAAATGGATTCCATTTGAAATAAACGTAAGTTGATGTTATATCTCAAAAATTAACAAGCCAAATTTTAAGTACACGTAATTTGTGGAGCCTAGAATTACAAATCCATTTTTCTTTAAACTGAAATTATATTATTTACTAGAAAAATTATCTGTGGTTGGAAAATTGACCAATTTGTTTTTTGATTATAACAAGTAGTCTATAATTTTTTTGAAAAACCAATGCATCTGCTTTTAACTGGTATATATCTTACAGTTGCCAAGATTCTAAGGCATACAATTCAATTTGAGACACCTTGTATATGATTTAAGGGAAAAATGGTACTACAAACAAATTAAATCTAGATAAAACCAGTTTAATTTTTTACAAACAGGATGAGCTTCAGAGAACCAGTTTTTATATGAAGACGCAAAAGCATTAACGCACATTAATGAGATCTGATCAGGAACTGGTTCTTTAGCACCAGCCACATATTTGAGGGTACGAAGTCCAAAACAACACAACAATCCTTATTTTTACCTCTGGAAAGAAATCCTGTGGAAACTTTGCTTTTTCTTTTGTAACAATTGCTTCAATATTTCCCGAGTGTATTTCTTTATCATGAACTGGAATGAATTTCATATCTTTAAAATTCCAAATGAGAATATCTTCTATTGATTCATGAATGAAATATAAGTTTCCAAGTGCCTACAAAGTTGAAAGTTATGATTATATTAATAAACTATGAGCTTTGAACTTACCGTGAAATTCTCAGCAGAACTATAATCTTCGTCCAAAAATACCCTGACCTTATCGAATAGTCGAAGCTCATTACTCGACATTAATAAATTAACAAAGTCTTCTACGTGCTTCATACTTTTCTCGTAATTCTTTCCACCTACTTCTTGGCAATGAAGGGCTACAAATTTTGGGTCTAGTCTTGCCACGGTTGATAAAAACTCTTCCGTCCATATTTTCAACATTTGGTCGGGCTACAATATCACATCTTAAATACAGATTCAAGTACTACATAAACTACTTACGTCTTCAAAAATAGATCCCACATTTGCAGTGACTAGCAAAACTTGTATGGTTTTTGAACCCATTATTAAAAACTAATTAGATAGGACTAGGTTATGGAACTATTTTGTACGTCTTAAAATTCACAGACACCGCTAAACTATGCCCGAATGTTATACTTTCGTAGTAATCATTTTAAACTTGGTTTTTGCCATTGAACTAATACCAATGATTGAGGTTTTGACTAATTTTCGAATCTATTTATAAACCTATTGGCTCAGATTTTTTGCCAATAAATTACTTGTATATATTTATATATGAATTCTTTATTTATGGATTCTGCGCGCGCATATCTGAGAACTATGGAGAGTTTTTGAACTAGTGGCAATCAATAAACGCCAGATTGTACCGATTGTACCCTAATTATTGTACAAGGTAATTCAAAATATATTTCGGTTGACAAATTCCATCTTATCGTAACTTTAGTACTTCCTATTTATTAAGATGGGTAGACTGGATACGATACGTCCACGACTGAAAATTTAAATTATTTTAAATTGATTTTGCAAATTTTAAATTCCATAATATTGGACATCTATAGAAAATACTGTGGTCAGTTGTAAAGATACTTACTTTTTAGAAGTACAACATTATTAACTCAAGGTGTATAATTCATTTTTATTTCATTTACTGCATTATTTGTAATATTCTAATATAATAGATACCAGGAATCTGATTTTCAGTTTTAAGAAAGATTCGTATGAATATCTCAAAAACGTTTAATAAAGTTGTCACGTTGTTTTTGTTTGCAAAATAATTTGCTGGATTGCCAATGTAGAAAAGAGACGTCCAATATTGTAAAGTAAAGATTAGTATTTTCAACTTCACAACTTGCCTGTAAAAAGATATGTACATTAAAATAAAAGTATTAGTAGTAATTACTGCTGTTTGGTATCATTTACGCACAATAGTACAATTATAATCTGTGCACACTTAATTTTTTGATATATTTGACAAATGTAAATACCTACCAAGAACTATATAGAAGAAGGCAATACATTTTAGTAGACGTTTTACAAGTGTCCAAAGTATTATCTTATGAGTGAAAAAGTCATTATATTTGACTCTGAATATTGAAACAGATGTTAGTGATTCTCATTTAAATAATTATTTTGAAATTAATAATAGACAAAGGAAACTACGGTTCAATCGACCACGTAATTTTACATATCCACAAATAGAACTAATCACATATTTTTTATTGATACCTACATATATATATATATATATATAT
>JABXWE010028848.1:0-12142 GCA_014611495.1 Limonius californicus | reverse complement strand
TACCAACATCGTAAAAAAACAAACTAAAAACAGTACGATTATAGGCCTCCTTAACGTACTGTTTTTAAGCTAAAACAGTGCGCTTAGAACGGCTTTATAAAACCGAAATAGAAAAAACAATTATACAAATCAAGGTGTTCAAAGTGGGGCAATAATGCTCGAATAAATGGTCAACAGAAAATCATTATTACCTTAATTAAATGTCCTATTATAGCCCACACCTATTAAAGTGATATTAAAGCAGTAAGTGCTACATCAGTGTAATGTAAACTCCTAATCCATCTCTAGTTGATACCTAAAAGACTGTTAATGGTTTCATAAAAATAGTGTGATGAATAAGACAAGGATTTGCAACATTGAAACGACAATGGAACTTAATGTACAGCTACTAATAAAAATACAAAATATGTTGGTAGCGGTGCGCAATTTTGAAAGGTAATTGCGGTTTGCGGTGCAATAACATCGAATAATACCTAGTTAGCTAGAAACAGTTTAAAAAATGAGTGCAACGCGTGACCTATACTTTACCATATTTCAAGTAATGTCTGCGTATATTTATATATGCATCAATACCGTAATGTTCTACCCAACCATAAATATTCACTGGTTCAGAATTTGGTGATTTTTCTGTGACAGTTCCACCCATTTCAGTTTCCGTTAAATCACTGTGATAAAAACCTGTGACTTTGCCACAGCGTATGTGACCATAGAAAATATCGGGAATGTAATCAATCCCGTTCATTGAGGATTTTTATCACGTACCAGCTACATACTATACTTCGATTTAAGACATTTAATATGCCAATATGGGTTCATCGCTGTTTCGGCATGATCTGCGTTACTGTATTTTGTTTAACCGCTCCGATTTGGAATTGGATTTCCGCAATTTCATACAAGATTAACTATATAATGTACAACTTCGGATAAATTTCCCGAACCAGTGAAGGTGTAATCACCGAGCTTTGTGTACGACCCGAACCTTCAGTAACTTCACAGCTACCGTTAGTAACGGTCACTACCACGAGATTTCTGGGATGTCGCTCACAGCCGGTTCTGATAACAAATAAATCACTGTGACAAAATCACAGGTTCTGATCCACCTCTAATTTAGAATATTAGTAATTGCATTTTTTTAAAATAAATGTAGGAAACCATATTAATTATCGTTTTCAGATTTAAAAAGCTCCTAGTCTAATAATTTTTAAGAACTCTTTATAAATGGCAGTCTACCAGCGTACGATGTTAGAACTACACGACGATAACACTTAAAAGGAAAGGGGAACGAACTGTGACAAAATGGAAATAAAGAAGGAGGATATGCTCTCCGGACGCCATCTGCAAAACCTCACGGCAGCCTTAATATTAAAGCTAGGTTGCTCGGAAAAACAGTAATTCGATTTGAATTAAGACGACCTGGATTGTACAACGCTGTTTCAAAATAAATTAGTATTAAAAAAACGATTGTGTAAGCTCCTTTCTGTTTCTTTTTCAATGATATATCGATCAATCTTGAATATACTTTCATAATTCAAATTTAATAAAAATTGTGTAACACTTTAAAATATCCGGCATTAAAGCTGAATGTTCCACACATATATAAAATGCCTCGTATTTTTTTTTATTAGCCCGCAATATCCCATTGTTGGGCAAGGGCCTCCTCCATAAGGGGGGTTGTTGATCTACTCTCCCATAGTGATCAATCCTCGTGGGAGAGAGGTGCCGCGTTAACGCAACCTTCGGGTCACCCATCCAAGTACTGATCGGAGGTATAGGCATTTAAAAATAATAATTAATTAGACCTTTCCAAATCCATGAAGATTGTTTAAAAATGTACTCGACAATATTAGAACCGTTTTACTATTATTATATTCTCAAATATGATTGTATGTCCTACAATTTTCATGCTTTGGGGCTATAAAGTAATTTTAAAAAGGCTAGCATGAGTTGAGTTACTTATGCTTGAGTAAACAGGCGTTAAGAGTTAAATTTTCATAGAAATCGTAGCGATCTTACATCATTGAGCTAGAGTTTGGTAATAGAACATTTTACGAAAATTTAAAAAAAAATAGCAGCACAGTTGCACACCGTCGTTTGCAAACAAATTATACCAAATACCATATCTAAAGCTTTTAAAGCCTAACATATCTTCAAAATATTTGTGTGGGGAATGACGTTATGCATTTTTGTACAGCATTTATATAATTTTTTTTTATTTTTCAGTGGGACGGGGGCTTTAGACTAAGGGAAAGTAATAGATGTTGACTCACTTTGTATACTAGGTATATTATAAAAAATGAAGCGACTTTAGCAAAATGAATTAACCTGTACTACGGTTTTGGGCGGAATGTCACATGGCTACGGCAGATGCAGAGAGCGTTATCGAACTACCTCAGAAGTAATTAAAAGCTTGGTGGTTCGCGGTTGGGGTTAGATGGACGGTAAGAGGACGTTTTCCCGATAAGACCGTGTTATCTGCGGACCACTGAGTTTACAAGTAAGCACATAGGGTGATTAAATTGGCCGAGATGCATAGTTTCGGGACGTTCGAACGATGCCCCAATACCGCACGCAGCAAATTGGGTCGCAAGAATTAGAAATCGGAAGAAATAAATTTTCCAGTAGGCTAGTTCTTGTCGACTCCTCGCAATTTCTCGTTTCAGCCAATTTTGAGAAATTACATTTTTGGTCTCAGGGAAGTTGTTTAGATTATTATATGATTGCCTATTACGCAGTTTATTATATTATTATATATATTTATAAAAAAACCACAAAGGACTGGGTACCTAAAATTACATACTTGACCAAAGTTGAAGTTTATTTATATTTTGTGTTTGTTAATCATGCGATCAGTAACAAGAAGGCTACGTTTAAGTATCTAAATATGTTACTCCTATTCGATTAATTATGACACTTTCAACATTTAAACCTTCCATGATATTTGAAACAGTCTTGGTTAAAATGGCGTATGATATAAGATTAGAAAAAAAATATACTAGTGTCAAGAGGCACCTTATTTAAGTAATTCCAATTACTTCAACTGCTGAGTATATTGCCTTCTAAGGATTTTTAATTCTGAGTAAAATCATTTAGTATAACTAGCGCCTAAAAATGCATACTTTCCGAGATATTCATGAAACAAATTCAAATCAGACAAACATAAATATTATGTCAGTTTAGTTAGTATTTCAATTTAAGCATAATTCCTTCACACCATAAATGTTACTAACTTTAACCAATAGCGTATACACTGCAGAACAGTTTCTACATAATAAAAAGACAAGAATCAGAATACCTAGTCTGACATGCAAGTCCGTGATTTTTACCTACTACGAACAATACTTATACGCAAGCTCAACAAATACACATTTGAAAAAATATACTTAGCTTCTTTCAGCTCATAAACATAAACGCCTGGTACACAAGGTCATGTCTGATTACTATGTGTTTATCTTCTTACACTGGTGCGATATTAATATTAATATTTTATGTATGTGTTTATTACACGAATATTGGCTGCATAGCTACAGTAGCAAGATCAGGTGTAGCAGCAATAGAGTCGAATATATATATATATATATATATATATAATATATTGCAGGAGTGAGGTTATGGTATATGTAATTACCAGAATGGTTGCTTATTGTATACTCAATATTATGTGTGTTTTACGTGCACTGTGTTCTTATTATTGTTATTATATAAACTTGATGTATTTATGTAAGTAGTAAAATTTAACCCGCTATGTGAATAGTCAATGTGGTGGCATGATGGTCATTCTTCAGCTAGCAATCATTCGGGGGGTAGTCGGCTGGTAAAGCTGGTCTCGTATGGCGCCTACGTAGATTATTATTGTTATGAATGTTACATCAATACAAGTAGAGCATTCGCTGACCTTTACGCGAGGGAAACGTCAATTAATTATACTCGCTCCATCGCATGTGGGGGCTGAGAGAGAATATCCCCCCGCGATTTTTGTGAACAGCAGAGTGGCTGACTGAACATAGCACAGTTGCAGAGCACCCTCAGGAGAATTGGTGGTTCCGTGGGTTGCGACCCCTTAAGTACGCGCAAAATTTTTAAGAAATTCTTCTGTTCGATAATGTTCAATTTTTATTTAAAATATGTAATTTTTAAAAAATATATAAAACTCATAAGAAAACAAAGTCATGGAAAAGGCCATCAACGCTGTATTTTACAGGCGGGTCTCGCTTTTACACTCCAACTTTAAATTTTAAACGTTCCCCTAAGTTGTTTTACAAATTCTTTTTGCAATTTAATTATCTACTTCTGAAAAAGGCGTTTTCTAACTTTTAGCAAAATTGAATTTTATTTGCTTTTCCCCAAATGAGCGTTTCGAAAAATTTCCAAATGAAGAATTAGGCTGGGTTTGTGTGTGTTTTCATTTGATATTTTAAATTCGACTATTCCCATAAAACAAAGGAACAACTTGTTAATATTTCTATAGACGAAACTTTCGAATACGATTTAGATAGACATCTTGTCAAAAATATTGGCTTTCAGTTGATGATGAGTATCTCAAGTTGAAGAAAAAGGGAGTAAGAATATTAACATCAACCTATTTTGCAATAAAAAAGAAATATCGTTCATGTTCAGATTCCACATAAATGAAATGCATGAGCACTACCGTCTTAAATAATTAAATTATTTTGCGCTTCATGTATGGCCGACCCTAACAATCATAACAATAATAGTCTCCTTTAACTATAGTGTTATAATGCCTTTGAGAGAGTATCAGGTACAGCTGCTACTTTTGTTACGACCGGAAGACATTACAAGGAAGATAATGTGGTCTTTGCTACGTTTCAGCCGTCTATTTGACTATATAGAATGTGCAGAAATATTGCCTCATAGGATTTATAATGATGAAGTGTCATAATATAAAAACACGAATAAAACGTATATAAATGCCAGCCATGGCTAAGAAACTCAAGAAATTGGAGTGAACTAAGTCAATTAAGTGTTACACACATGATCTGTTCACAATACGAAGAGATAAATGACTACACGATAAATTGGTTGTAAAGATTGCCTAAAGATAGACATATAAAAACAAATACATTTTTCTTAATTTTCTTTTAAGAAAAGCAAAATCATAATCTAACAGAATTCTAGAAAATCCAGAGTCTTTTATTAATCTCTTTTTGCCAAACTGCCCGTAGAAAAATTCTCAGAAACGACCAACGTGACTATTCAGAAACATCAAATTTTACCAGAACAAAATTGAAAACGATAAAGTTTTATTTTATGTTGTAGGTTTATGTTTGAATGGTGTATGTTTATAACCCTTTACTTAAATAGCCACGACAACCCCAATATTTTATCACAAAAAATAGTTGCTTGCTCATGCATCAATTATGATTGGCCAGTTAGCAGCTTCAAAAATTTAGTGCGGAAAATTTGTGGTACTTAATACCACAGGAAGTGTGGTGGTAGCTCAGTTGGTAGAGCGCTCGCTTTCTGAATAAAACGTCGATTCTGGCTTGGGTTCGATACCTAAGCAGAACTATGCAGATTTATAAAAATCTTGTCTGCAACCCACCACACACAATTTCCCAATTCGGCTTGCAACCATGGGATTTTAATGCTAAAAACCTTCTCTGAAATTTCTGTCGTTCGGATTCGACGTTAAACTGTAGGTCCCCCGTGTTTCTACCTTAGCGCTGAGGAGAAACACGTGGCAGAGAAGAGGCCGGTGCCCAGCAGTGGGACGGAAAGGCTGTTGATGAATACCACAGGAATTTTACTTTTTCCAACACTGACTGATGTAGAAACTCAAATACGGAAAAAAGCTGTTTCATGAAATATTATTTAGTTTCTATGGGAAAATTTAGTTACACCTTGAAACACATACATTTTTTAAAATATGTATATATAGATTGGACTGTACACTACCAACTATACAGCTTTGTGACGCCAACCTATAGTGCAAATGTCCCATGTCATCAACTGGGTTTATAAATACTTTAGCACTTATTAAGTTTAAATTAAGTATTAATTTTGTGGCAGAACTTTTCCTCATTATAATGCTACATTGTGTGACATATGGATACCACAGTTATTCAAAGAAGAAAATCGCTAATGTGCATTATTTCAGTAGTAGTATTCCTAGCCCCGCATCCACTTTCTATAACATATTACTTCTAAATGACGTTAGTATTAGTAATCTTTTTACTACATAAAGGAGCTTATGGCTAATGTTTATTAATAAAATTTAATACCTGACCACAGAAATGGGCAGTTAGTTGGGAAATTAAGTAGTTACTACTGGTAGCAGTTGCTTGTTATATAAAATGTTATTTATATAATAATTTCGTTACTTGACCGAAGAAGTATCAAAATTACTGGTTACATTGTAACTGTGCCATTTTGCTGTTACGGCTATAATACAAATAGCTAACGCAGTAAATTTGATTGTTATTAGAATACAAAACACGGACTTAATCGAAATACGAAACACAATGGGGTAGCTGTAACAAATAAAATAAAAGCGCAACCTTTTAAAAATCCAAGAACACAACCAGATATAGTGCTATCATAGTGTTACACTTTTTCGAGTACCTTCGTAATATGTTCTAAAAGTTCCTTCGACGAAACGATTTGATTTACTGCCACCAGTTTAGTAAATAAATGAAAACAAATGAATGCCTTTTAATTGAATTGATTTACGTCGTAAATGAAAACGAGTGGAACTGAAGAAAATAAACACGCATTATGCTTTATAACTATTATTTTTATTATTAGATATTCTTGGAAGAAAACTCTAGTTTAACTGTGCCTTTGTAAGTATTTTGCTGCATTTACAATAGTTGAATAGTTGATCATGTTTCTCCATCCGCATACATCAAGACCAATAAACTCACTTCATTTACGTTAAAAATATATAAAAATTAAATTTTGTTAGTCCTATCTCAATTAGTTGTTTTTGTCTTTATTCAAATTATTTCTGAATTTCTTTTCGATTAATTTCTATTAAAACATTAATAAATCTCAATTCTATAGGTTTTTTGCTGTAGTGACTGCAACAACAAAACAATTTGGAAATGGTTTGTTAGAATACCACCTCTTAGTTTGTCTAATGTAACTGTTAGTATAAGTATATTCGTTAACAGCGTTTAAGTCCCACCGCTGGGCAACGGCACCCTTCTTTGGTGCGCACTTGTCCACAGCGGTAAGATAGATGAACGAAGGACCTACAGTTTAATGTCGAATCCGAGCTACTGTGTATGGATATACGTGGTAACAAATAACCAGGACATATATTTATATATATTATTGTTAGGTACCTACAATAACTTAATTTACTTTATATATATATATATATATATATATAACTTTAAGAAGCTTATGTTACTTTGCTTAACATTTTTAGACATCCTTATTACGTTAAAAATAACATTCATGTTAGTATTGAAAAATTAACACGTTACAAGTGATAGTTACCAAATATTCCGAAGGAACAACGGTCTGGTTATCCCTTTTAACACAATAACCAAGTTAATAGCTTTAGATAAAATGTCCAGTTACTATCCAGTTCTGCCACTATAGAATCATCATCATCATCATCATCTGACATGGAGCCGACTCGAGGGTCAAACCTAGATACGCCAGGCCCACCCCATGCCAGTAAGCGGGTAGGAATTTACGGGATAGGGTGGAATCGGGTGGGGCATTGCAGAACGTTAGCATGTCTGCAATGCATAGCGCAAGACACCGCTGCTGCAACACCGGGCAGTTAGTAAACTACGCATCAATGGGTGTTGAGTACCTAGCCGAAACCGTTATGCCATTATGCGTTTGAGCCTAATAAACTTTGATTTCAAAGTTTCACATTGTTCTTATTTCACATCGATCTATTGCTCTAAAGTTACTGATTGCACATCTCTTAGTTTCCTAATGACTTAGTCCAGTTCTGCCACTATAGAAGGTTAAATATTACAATTTTAGAAAAATACCTTTTTTGACGCAGTTGTGATCACAATCCCTAAACCCAGTAAAAATATCTGTTTTATGAGCGCCAATTAAAGAATTAAAATTAGCCTGACCAAAAGTGCAAGTCATACTAAAACCTTATTATTAGAAAACAGTGATGCTACAATAATACTAGCTGAACCAGTGGGCTACATTAAAGAGTTTAATTTGAATTAATAAATAAACTGAGCCTAGGTGTAATGTGTCTTTCGATTGGTATTAGTAAATAAGAAATATATTTCACTATAAAACATATCCTGTTTAATCGATTTTGTTGGCTTCACTTAGACAACAATTTTCGCTTAATAACTTGAGTTTGTACAAAGCTGCGACTGTTAAATGTAACATTTTTTAGCTTTTTACGAATATTTGATTTATTCAAGTCAAGATGCGACAGTTATTTAAACTAGATTTTTGATAACGGCTTTAATAATATCCCATATCAACAAGACAGGACACAACTTCATTGTAGTATAAAAGTCGGAACATCTCCACAAGTTATTTCCAGAACAATGGCTTGAAAGAACAAGTATAATAGAATGACTAAGCCCGTCACAGGATTTGACATTACTTGATTATTTCTTGAATGTTCGAATAAACAAACTTAACAGTGTTCTCGAATTCAGAAAACAAATATATATCAATCATAAATTATCGAAGAATTAAGAAATTGAATTCGTTACTCGTTTAGATATTTAATTTTTAAAAATGTATATTAATTGATACGCCAACTCCCAAAGTTTTTAATTTAAACTTTATTTTCAAGATAAAATTCTGCTGTTAAATTTATTTTTTAAATCAGTTTGAAAGTATAAACTTTTACGATAAAGATTTGGCAAAAATACACCGTTAAAAAATTTTCGAACCACTATTAAAACTCACAGCGGTTTTTAAATTTATTAACGTATGAACACAAAGATAATTTAGTAACTGTAAGGTCTTTTACAGCAAAGAACAATAAAAATTTATAAATCAAATAGATTAACACTTATATAAAGAACAAAATGCGGTTAATTGTAGAAGAACTTGTTACAACAATTACAAATACCTCCTAGTTATTGCTTGTGCGCTGTCGAGAACAACTAATAAGGCGCCTGACCTCCGCGGGCAAAGATTACTGCCTGACACCTTGTGAACATAGTCCTGCGGTATATCCTTTCATACTTGTACGAGTACAGCTGCTAACTCTTCAGAACGCGCCCTGAGTTTTCGATCAAGTTCATCCCAAAGGTGTTCAATTGGATTCTATTCGGGATTTAGACCAGGAAGTCGCAGTTCTTCCAGGAAGTTTCTACTAAGGGAGGCTATGCGTGGCCTCACATTGTCTTACAAGAAGAGGAATCCACGTCCCTTATCTATGGCTCTAGGTACTACGTCGTTTGCAAGACCTTCTTCTACATACCTCGCAGCAGTTTGCCTTCCCGAGACCGCTACGAGATTGGTATAGTGTAAATTTATGCCTAACGCAGATCATGTTGCATCCATCGCCAAATTTGCAGATCTCGTTGACAACCCCTTCGTTATAACGCTTCTCACGACGAACCAATATTCTAATTCCACCGTTATAACAGCTAAAGCGAAACCTAGACTCATCCGAAAGAGGATCATTGGTCCATATTTGCAATTTGGATTGCAGTGGCGTCGTTTTTGATGTCTCTTGCTGTAAAAGCGCGCCTGCATAGAGCATAATTAACGATAAAACGGCCCTTCCGAAGAGTTGTTAACGTTGTCTACATACACTTCCAGTTTTCTGGTACTGTAATTTACAACTTTCAAACAACCAAGTTATAAATAAACACAGTATCACGACTAATGTCAATTTTCGCCAATTTTACGATGGTTACGGGTTTACTAAGCCGATGGTATTTAGATATTTTAGCTCAAAAGACTCACCCATCAGAAATTATAAGAATATTCCTGCAGAACTGCGTCGCAAAGGATTGCTTTGGACAAAGAGAACTAATGATATATACAATACAAATCCCAAATCTACATTTTGTTGAACAAACGAAATGTTTTTAATAGTGGTCCGCTAATTCTGCTGATCCGTGTATCTTTTAAAGCTTCTTACTCTGCTTAATAGTACTTTATATAAAGATGAGAAAATGTCAAGGTATCAATAAGTATCTTAATAAATTACTACTATTAATGCAACGGATCCTAGTAACACCGAACAGAAAGAATTCATGCAAGTATAGGCATTAAAAACATTCTATGCAGTGGAGGTGTTTGCGTTTCCCATGATTCGGAGCTCTAAGCTGTGGGTCCTCTATATCTGTGACCTAGGGATAGGACAGAAAGCATACCCAATAGATGTTTTGTTGGATATTACGTAAAATAGTTGTTTTAGCTTTTACGTATATAACTATATTGCGTGAATCTGCAATTATTTACTTGGTATACTAATGATTTTACAGCTTCTTAGTGTTAATGGATAACGGCAGTTTTAGGAAAAAAATTGTAACAGTACAGTTTTCTAATACTAAATTCATACAATCAAATGATTCAGAAGACACAAAAAATATCTATACGATATTTTGGGTTATTATAATAAGAATAAGATTATTGTATTATAATGGATAAATTCTTACAGCACAAAGGTTATATAAAACCGTACAATACGACCTCTTGGTCTTGATTTATAATATCCACTGAATACATGCATTCCTAATACGTTGTTTTGTCGGTTTGTTTTATATAAAGACTTTGATAACATTGTAACTAATAAGAAATAGCCTACGAGGGAAATAATATTTGCACTATTTGTTATAATTTCAAGGGTGTGGGTTTTCGAATCCAATTCTAATTGAAAAATTAGAGTATCCATGTCGACAAAATGTACTTTTTTAAAGTACATATAACTTCGGAGTGGGATCTCTAATGCAAATTTGGAGTATGATGTCTTATTTAGTTCAAAGCGCTCTACAACGTTTCGGATGACAGGAACGCTAAAGTAGAAACACTGAGTTTACGTTTAAAGTGGATGCTAAAAAATATACATTAATGTTTTGCATATAAGAATATTCGTTTGCCTCAACTTATAGCAAAGGTTAAATAAAACTAAATAATATCTTAATTAACCCTTGTTAAGTTATTTCTATTTTTAATAGTCTTAAAACTAACGCAATTTTTTAGAAGTTTATAAGAATATTAAAAGTAAAAAAGAGAAATCACACAAATTAATTAACAGCATACACGATGATTACTAACGCACGCAATGAGCTTTAGTACTTCCTGGAAAAGCAATTTTAAAATAAAGAACTTTATATTAATGTAGATGGTTTTACTTAATTGCGGAATTAGACTATGTTCGCAAATAAATAAAACCTCTCTGATGTTTCCTTTATCTGTTTTAATTTGAAGTGTTTCAATAGTTAAAAGCCCAAAGGCAACGGCGGTTATACATTTAAAGACCAAGCTGAATCTATCTGCTTATAAATTTCTCAGTGCTACCGTTTATTAAGGAAAGCTAAAAATCATAAACTCATTAATTTAATCAATTATTTCTAATTAGTTTTATTTTTTAGTGATACTCAGTAGCTGCGCATTTGGCTAAATGTTTATATCTTGTTACTACAAATGTGTGTGCAAATATTAGTTATATTATTCGAAAATACATTATATAGATACTTATGTAAAATACGATTAATAATCACAAACTGGTTTGCATAAATAAAATATGCAAATTGAATGCAAAATTTAAATATATTTTAAACATGATATCGAAAAATACTTGAAAAGTTATTAAAATTAATATTCACCAGTACCGTTAAATATTGACGAGTTACAAAACAGGTGCCGGTTTTGCTCATCATCATTTTGTATTTAGATGTTATGTGTATTCATCATAAACTTTTTCTTATTATTGCAGAAAAGCAGTATATCAGGTTAATACATAAAACTGTTTTGTTGTTGAAAGCAAATTGGCTACTTAAGTATGAATTCTGTTGTTGGGCTTCATTTCGTTGCTCATGCACATAAATGCAAACTGCCACGAGAAACGATAACAATTTCATAAATATATAATTTTCAGGGTGTATATAACCTCAACCGAGATATAATAGCGTCATAAGCTGTAGTCTTAAGGAGAAAAAGAAATCTTCAATGTGATAATGCGCATGAAAATAAACTAAACAACGTATAGGATGTTTTT
>JABXWE010028847.1:0-34706 GCA_014611495.1 Limonius californicus | reverse complement strand
TTCTCATCTAACTACAACTTACCTCGATATACGTAACATATCCGCTCTCAACTTTATGTTAAGCTCCAGTATTCTATTGGAAACTTCTTTAACTTAATTTCTCCATAGTTAACTTACATTTAACGTAAATTATAGTAATATTATTATGTATAATATGTCTTCACCTAACTTTATCTATCTTACAGTAAGCCTATTCAACCTAACCTTCCTTTAATGTAACTTATCTTATTCTAAGCAGTCTTTAAGGTAACCCATGGTATTCTAACTTTCATATAACGTAACTGAACCTAATTTAACTTAAACTTACCTTAAACTTTGAAGTAGAGTGTACTAACCTAAGATTAACCTAAAATAACCTCAGCGAACCTATTGTACCTTCAACCCAACGTATCGTATTCTAACCTAACTTTAAGGTAACTTATCGTAACCTAACTTCAGTCTACTTCGACATACTCTAACCTTATCGTAAACTGTCAAAATCAGATATTAACCAACCTCAACATAAGCGAACCTAAGCAACCTCTACCCCACCCTATTTTATCTAATCCCAAGATGATCTGCTAACTATAATATTAGCCTTTTTCTTAACATTACATCCTGGTGTATTTTTCACCTAATCAATCATATTTTTCAGATAACTTTCTATTATTTAATTTGAGAAATATATGTCTGAGTATTGAGCTCATTTATTAAAACAGAATTGATTGGTTTATATCAAGAGATCCAAAAAAAGCTGATCCTCAACGGGCTGTGAAATGAAAAGTCACGTCTTTACTAGACCAAAGGAATGTTTATGATGTCAGATAAATTAGATATCTTTTTTTGATACGAATCTGACAGATTGTAAAAATGTTTTTTAATACATTTCAAAGAGCATTCGTTATTGTATTTTACTTTCGGAACGGCTTTCAAGTTGACGGAGAATGGACCTATTCGATTCCTCCTTATTTGTGGAATTCCGAGAGAGGTATCCCAATGAAATTATTACATAGGTACCGAAAATATTATGCTTTGGTTAAGAATTTAGTCAGCAATTTTCGAAAAACCGGAAGTGTTGGAAGGAAAGAAGGGTCTGGTAGGCCAAAGAAGATAGTACCTGCTTTAATTGAAACTGTAAGACAACGAATTGACGAGGCTCCAAAAACACCAAATAGGTATTTATGCCAGCAAGTTGATGATTTAAGTTACGGTAGGTACATGCCACAGAATATTGAGACAAGCTTTGCATCTGCATTCTTACCGATTTATTTCCGTTCAGGAGCTTTTAGAACAGGAGTACCCAAAAAGAGTTAAGTTATGTCGTTGGTTTTTGAATAATCTCCATGATGAGCAGTTAAATTTAACCTTTTTTACCGACGAAGCCTGGTTTTACCTTAATGGGTATGTTAATTCACAGCATATGCGGATTTGAAGTAGCGAGAATCCACACCTTACAATTAAAGCTCCCCTTCATCCACAGAAAATAGGAGTCTGGGTTGGAATGAGTCGTCGTAGGTTAGTTGGGCCAAAATTTTTCTAAGGCACGCTAAGTGCAGCAAGGTACAGGAACGAATTATTGCAACCTTTCTAAAATGAACTTCACGATGATGATCTACGGGATGGTTTTCTGCAACAGGATGGCGCAACAGCTCATGCAGCTGCAGATACAATTAATTTTTTACGGGAATATTTTGTTGACCGAATCATTAGTAGGAATACTGCAACATCCTGGCCCCCTCGCTCTTGTGATATTACTGTTTTGGACTTTTTTCTATGGCCCTATTTGAAAAACACCATTTTTAAAACTCCAGTTAATGATTTAAACGAACTGAAACTTAGAATTGAAGAAAACTGCCAACAAATTAACAACTTACCTCAATTATTACAAAATGTTTTTGAAGGTATGAGAAGACGACTTCAGAAATGTTTGGAGGAAGAAAGCAGACATTTTCAATATTTTTTGTGATCATTACATTAGTTCGGATTTATTCATTTCTTTTACTGTTGCGCAATAAAGGATTTCTGCTCCTAAAAATTACGTTTCATTATTATTTAATTCCAGCTAACACAACCTAACCTGAAATTGACATTATAAACATTCCGTTAGTCTAGAAAAGACGTGACTTTTCATTCCACAGCCCGCTGGGGATCAGCTTTTTTTGGATCTCTTGATACATTACTGCTCTCTTTTCTGATTTTACATTAAGTTAACGTTCGTTCATCATTGACAGCCTTCTGTCCCACTGCTGGGCATCGGCCTCTTCTCTGCCACGTGTTTCTCATCAGCGCTAAGGTAGAACCATGGGACACTTAGACTTTAACGTCGAATCGGAACGACAGAAATTCCAGAGTAGGGTTTTAGCATTAAGATTCCGCGGTTGCAAGCCGGATTGGGAAATTGTGTATGGTGGGTTGCAGACAAGTTACTTAATGTTACCTAACCTAATTCTAATATAACGTTTCTTTCGTTTGTGTTTTTCTGGAACCTCTTCTATGTCTTCCCCGAATTTTTTTTGCAAGATTATTTTGAGTGCCTTTTATTCGCAGAAATGTTTTCCCGTCGAATATTTTGCTTCAGCGTTACTTGCTTTAGGATTATATTACGTTAAAAGGAATTTGTGATTAAAATCAAACGGACAAAATAAACATTAATTTAAATCCCAACAAATCTAGATCGTTTGCATACTAACTGTCCGAAATAGGGCTAGTTACGAGAGCCCAAATGTTCACTGGAATCCGGAATGTGTATCGCTTGGCCCCGCATATTGATGAGCCATTCAGATTCACGATCTTGAGTTGCACAGGTGGGCTCTACATTTTAAATAAATTTTACCGGTTGTGAATTGCCTTCAACGCAGTATTTGGCTTCGCAATATCAAAACAGGGAGTATTTTAAAGAAAAACAAGAAGGGACAAATGCGTCATTTAAATGTCTCCAACATGACGTAAAACTGCGGAGCTAATACAGTTGCTTTGATTAGACGAAATTTGTTGTGCTTCCCACTACTTAAGTAATCAATAATGTCTATACAATGGCAAATGTGATAAATGATATTTATCTTAAATCAAAATAATTTGTTCTGTTGTGCTTGATTTATATGTATTAACATTTATGTAATTACGTCATAGAGAGAGCATTAATTATTTGAAAGTGTCACAAGTACTGTAACTGATGTAATCAATAAAATTTACGTAATAAGATAGACTCGTTTCATTATATGATTTCTATTACAGCGAGAATTTGTGTTTGTTATTTATTCACAAGTAGTGATGTAAATGTTAGGTAAGATTCCGCAACGGAAGTTTTCAGGGCTTCGAGGAAGTTTTCTGAAAATTCCATCTTTCTTCTTCGTATTGCTTGGTCACTCACACGACGCACTGTTGGTGCAATCATCCAGAAAATCTTTAAATTATAGATCAAGTAACGCGAGTTGTTTTATTATGAGATATTATTTTAAAAACTTGTGTGTTTGTGTTGTGCACCTAAGCCCCATATATAATCCTAGCATAACTATAACTTATTTGGCCTATTTGTTAAACTGGATAGAATCTATTTTTGTTATTTTTAGAGAAAATAAAATTTTATCCATAATACCATAAAACTATTTCCGAAAAATTTTCATCACTCCTTACAGTCTCCAGAGACAGTTTCATCTTGTTTTATAACAGGCTTTCGCTTTCCTACGTTCAGGAAAAACAAATGGTGTCATGTTAATTTTCTTTTATGATATCCATACTTAGAAGCTCGCTATATACTCTACTACATACTCCTTGAATGCATTCAACAAATGTTTCGTAGTATTATATCCAGAATTGCATTATATTAAAATCTGAATTATTAAAAAAAATCCAAGTAAATATTTCTCTTCTTAATTTCTCAAACTAGCCTAAATATATTGGAACTATATTAATCTAAACATATAGATGCAACTAATGCGCTTCCAGGAATACCCTTGTTGACTAATGGCATATTTTTAATGCTAATTTAATTGAGGGATAATTTTGCACTAGTCTTGAAGACTATTAAATAATAAACTAATCTGTTTTTCTAATAACTTTATTTAAAACTACTATTTTATAGGTAATCTATATACTCCATTTTTACGGGTAAAACAAACAACAAAATTTAATTTTACATTTCTTGGGAATGGAAAAAACTGGCGTAATGTAATTGCATTTAAATAAAAGCATTTCTGTGCAAACATGACCAAAAACGTGTTTATATGATGGATTCTATCTTGAAGATACATTTTCGTTTACCCGAGTCGGAGAAACAACATTATTCACATAAAAGCATAAGATATCTCTCAATCCAGTTTTCTAACAAGTCGGTTATTTGGAGTGCTGCTTATGGACGAAACGCTCAGCATACATGCGGGTATGCATTAGAAAATAAATTCTTTAGAAAAGCAGTCTTTTTGAAAGAGATGAATATTATTTCAAATGAAATACTTTCTTTACCTTCTTCTTTATAGCTTCTTTCCCACTATAGGTTTGCCGTTCTGTTTCCAATAATCTCTATTTTCCCGGTCGCTTTTGTTTAATTCTTTGTCTTCAATTATATTCCTTATGTAGGTTTTCCATTTCACTGCTGGCCTTTCTCTCCTTCTTCTACCCCGTAGTATCAATTTAAAAAGTCTTTGGTCATGTATCTTCTTGCATTCTTCTGACGTGTCCGTAAAATCTCAACGCCCCGTTTTTTATTCTTCTTGTAATGAATGATGTTATATCAATTTCCCTACATATCATTTCCGTTCTTATTCCATCTCTTCTGGTGTACTGCAAACATCTCCTCATATAGTCGACTTCCATTGATCATATCTTTTCTTCTTGTTGTTTTCTTCTCATTAGTCATCGGCCCCATAATGTGTTTCTACTATTCTTCGAAGGATATTTCTTTTAGTCTGTTTTTCAAAGCTTCGGTTCTACGTAAGGCTTTAGTGGCTTTGTGTCTTCTATTATTTTGTCGTTGAAGCTCTTTTCTATTTTTCCGTGTTAGAACTCAACGAATGCATTATTGTAGAGCGTATAGAAATTTCCATGTAACCACGTTTCCTATATCACATCTCCACAATGCCTGTTCTGCATAGATGTTAAACACTATAACTATTTTTAATCCCTTTGTTACTTCAAATTCCTGCGTTAGCCAATTTCTATATTTTGCTTTGGTTTTACAATACATCTTTCTTGTTGCTCTACACCATTTTTCTTTCAATCGCCGTTCTTTTCCACGCCTGCCCAATTTTATATCTATGTACACATTCGTAGGTCTTTTGAAAGTCAACAAACGTCACGTGTGTCCTCTGTGTTTGATCTTATTCTTTTCAGAAATTAATCTTACAGAATGGATGTTTTCAAGACGCAAACGTCCTGGTATAAATCCACTTTGTTCCTCTCGAAAAGCTTGCATTTGCTGTTGTATCTTACTTTTTATTATTTTTCGGCATAATCTGGCGGTCGGTAAAAAGCTGTTTCGCTGGCGGTTTTGGTAATGCTTCTTATCTCCTCTCTTATAGAGTAAGATTATTTGAAACGTGATCTGTTCTTGTGGGATCTCTTCTCCGACGTCTCTCTTGAAACATTGTTGTTACGAGTTTTACTAGTTTTGGACTTTCATTTTTCAGAAGTTCTTTTCGAATCTTTCCAGAGCCTGCTTATTTATTATTTCTCTCTTTTAATGCTGTTCCTACATCTTCTATCTTCAATTCACTAACTTATGTCCTGTGTAATCTATCCTTGATGTTTTCTTCTCTGTTTATGTATCGTGGTCTATTTTCTTGTAATAGTGTTGGATAATGCTCGATCCATTGTCTTGGGAATATTATACCTAGATATATCTGTGCTTGTCTTTGTTTCCTGTCTTAAGTTGCGAATTATTCGCCAAGCTTTCCCCTACTTGCTGTATCAAAGGGTGATGTCTCTACAAACATTCTTTCATTCTTCTCCTGCCTGGCCTGTGCTTTAACATAGTTTACATGATGTTTAAAAAACCAACTGTTTCAAAGTCAGAGATGATTGTGTATTTTAATCAATAAACTGCAAAATAGGCTTCTTATTTGCCACGAACAGCAAAATTTAAGTTACTATTATAAATTGTTTACTCAAGGGATATAGTATTATATCCGTACCATATACAGCGCGTACAACCCCGTAACGCTTCTGATTATGCTTCAAGAATTGTTTTTTTAGCTGCATCTGTAAAAAAGTTGCAGACAATCCAAACTTTGCTTCCAGTATTTTACGAATAATAGGATCATTAATACGCCTAATAATCATCTTTGGGCAGACGAAAATCCTCAGACTTGTAGAGTGAAGACACCGGAATCGATATTCAGTAAATGTTTCGGTGGGTATTTTGGAAGGCTAACGCTTATACCAAATCATTTAACTGGTGAATTGTATCTTGATTTCTTGCTTTCCCCTAGTATTGGAAGATATGTCTCTAAATAATAAGGTTTAGCTGCGGTTTATGCACAATGAAGAATACTTATAACCTACAACGACAAACAGATAGGGAGGGGGGGGGTGTAATTGCAGGGCCATCTGGATCCCCTAATTATAACTCACTAAACTTTTGTTTTCGCAGATGTTATATTTATTTAACAGTTAGTGTTCTTACTGTTCAATTTTTCACAATGGGGCAACATACTGAATAAATACAAAATCGCCTGCATCTCTTACTCGATTAGTTTCCGAACATGACATGAGTACTATACCTTTGTAAATAATCTGATCGTATGTTTAAACGCCTTGTATGTACTATACATTATAATCCCGTTTTAATGTTGCTTTCTTATATTAAACATAGAATTGCATAGAATGCTAACATAAATACAGAATTACAATATAAAAGCAAGAGTTTTCCCACTTTATTTATTTATTTAAATCAAAACCGGCGTGGCGTTACATAAAAAATAAATTTTCTTTTCATAAAAATAGAGATAAACTGGGGAGCCTACTGAATAAATATAAAATTGCTAATACACTGTTAACTGCTTTTACATTTCATTCCGTGTATTTCGATAGAAGCAAATCCTCCTGTCGTGGTTAATCTTGGTGGAGAATTAATGAAATTGGACATTAGCAAATTAAAAAGTTAAACAGCGCGTTTTAGGACGCGGGTTCTAGATAATTGGAAGTGCGTAAACAAAATTTATAAGGGCAGTGAAAACAGTAAATACTAACCATTCTTCACAAGCTCTCCGCTAAATGTTTAAATTCAGAAATCTAATAAAGAAAAATTTTTTAGAGCGCCTATATTTTACAGGAAACAAATTAACTAGGAGGAACAGATCACCAACTACATTTTCCATAATAATGTTTAATAAGCTCTAGTAATGTTTCACCATTTAGTATATTTACAGAAGATTTTATATTTCGCGACTGTGTATCAAAGCCGCTTTATCTGTTACTGTTATTCTAAATTAAATTTGCTTTTGTTTAACTCTGAAAGTATTTTTCCCGAAATACAACTGAACAAATAAATATTTCAGAAACTTTATGTGTAGTTTACTCGCATTTGAACGTTTAATTCCCATTTAAACGGAAATTCCATGGTTCTGGCTTAGCTCACTTCTGTAATTTGGCTTGGGCGTGGAAACACACTCCTATATTACATTTTATACAATAATGCAATTATTGTTATAACAACATTATTACATTGCAGTATTTTCCTATGTTTTGAAAATAATAATTATGTACCATGGGAAGTAAGTTGAGTTTTACATTCAAGAATATTGTTGAGGCATTCACGAACGTAAAATCAACTTACTTCCCAAGATACATACAACGCTTGTCCTACTACCAGCACTCCAATATCATATCCAACATCCAACATGACAGTTTCTCGTGAATTTGAGGAAAATTTCAATGCTGCAAATACAGCTGCATTGGAGTTGATACCTGAAAAGATTTGTATAACATGAAAATCGCTAATGAAATGGATCTTCTTGCATATTTTTTAATGAGAGGCGCAATGTTGAAGTCCCCGGCTAGTATGTGGTGTGAATAGGCAATGCTGAAGGCGATGATTTCTATCCATGACAACATTGATATTACGCCTTTTCCAAAATTAGGAGATTTCCTTAAAAGGAAAAAAATGATGGTTACGCGTCGAAGAAATCGAAAGTTTTTATCAAGGAAGAAATTGATAGATTTCTCACGGACGCAACTGATGATGTTTATTTAATGATGAAGCTATTTAAAATATTCATTACATTTTGTAAATACATAAATTTTCATCTAAACCTTTTTAAGGTTTTATTACAATAATGGAAATAGTTGGAGCTTGTCGTAAAGATAAACTACATAAAACGACAGTAGATGAAGCCGAAAATAAAAATTCTGTGATGCTGATTAAAATACCAAAGTACAAAATCCACAATCAACGAACTTTTACTGCAATTATTGAAAGAGAAGGAAAAAACATTCTATATTTCGAAATATTTAAGAAATATGCTAACATGCCGCCTAAAAATACGCAGCAACGACTTTTTTTATGAGACCATTTACCATTTGGGAAACACAGGCCAGTTGTAATAGAGATCGGTCTTTCCATACCCCTTATTGTATCCACTCCTCGACCTAGATGGAAGTTTCAGAAAGCCAAATGAAAGAAATATAGCAAGACCTCGATAAAATCGTCCGGTTCTGCCAAAGAACTACCACCGTTTCCAGAAAGCAGTTATTGCCACAGCCAAAAAACACATCCCCAGAGGCTTTAGAAAAGAGTATATCCCAGGATGGAATGAACACTGCCAAGAGCTCTACAAGGACTTTGCCGATAATTGGGACCCAGAAATCGCCGATGACCTACTGCACAACCTCGATGCTACTAGAAGGCAGTGGTGGACAGAAGTAGCTGAGGAAATAAACTTCGCTCGATCAAGTAGGAAAGCGGTTGGTGGCTCTACCGCAACTCCTAGGAAAAGCTCCCCTATATCACCGAATGAGGTGGCAAATAAAATTGCGGAAATGTCTAGAGCTCCCAGCGAAAAGACGCATACTATAAAGATTAAACGAGAACTAAGAGCACTGGAAAGAAATTCCCCGATCGAGTCGAACTTCTCCAAACCATTCTCAGAGGATGAAGTCACCACCACCATTAAAGGAATGAAATCAGACAATGCCCCAAGTTTTGACGGTATTCACCCGGAACTTCTTAGTAATGCCGGAAAAAAAATAGGTAAATAGCTCACACAATTCTTCTCCAACATCATGGTAACTGGTCATCTACCAAAGGAGTGCAAAAAATATAAAATAATCGCCCTGCTCAAACCCGTTGACCAGCTCCAAAGCTACAGACCAATAGCTCTCCTAAGCTGTACTTATGAGCTACTCGAACGTCTCCTACGCAATAGAATCAGCAGTACCATTACGGGGCAAGCAACAAGCAGGATTCAGACCTGGTTGTAGTTGCTGCGACCAAGACTAAACATAAAAACTTCCGCTGTATTCCTGAATCTGACGTCAGCCTATGACATGGCCTGCAAGGAGGGACTGTACTACAAGCTGCTAAGAATCATACACTGCCAAACAACAGCTCGCCTAATATATAACATGCTTAGCAACAGATGTTTCCAAGTGGTCCTCGACAAAAAAAATGAGCAACATCGAGATAATAAATAATGGGTTACCACAAGGCTCAGTCTTAGCTCCCTTCTTTTCAACCTGCGTATATCTGATCTTCCAGTCACGGAGGGGAAAATTCTGTTACACAGACGACCTAGCACTGGCTACCAGGCATAAATCTGTTGCTACCACAGAAGTGATCCTAAGCAACGATCTTACCATACTACATGCATACTTTAAGAAATGGAGAATGAAGCCGAACCCAAACAAAACTGAGACGTCGACATTCCATATTAATAATAAAATGGCCAAGCACACACAATACAATTGGGAAATGCTACCCTCAATCACAACAAGCACCCAAAGTACCTGGGTTGACACTTGATCGCACACTCTCATAGAGAAAACACTTGGAGAATACTGCGGCAAAAATAGCGACCCGAAACAATATCATTCGGAAACTCTGTGGGACCACGTGGGGCGCAACTGCCACAACTCTACGTACCTCATCGCTCGGCCTGGTATTCTCTGTGGCTGAATATTGTGCCCCGATATGGATAAATAGCTGCCATTCCAAGCTCGTCGACAGGCAACTAAACAACACACTGAGATTGATTTCTGAAACCATTAAATCTACACCTACACACTGGCTGCCGATACTGTGCAACTTGCTCACTCCCAAAATGCGCAAGAAGGAGGCTCTCCTACGCGAATACCTAAAAATTAGCAGAACCCCAGAACTACCGGTCCATGAAGACCTTCCTCAACTTAGGCGCAGACGGCTAAAATCCAGAAATCCGCCATTACGCCTGGCCGAGCAACTTCAAAATGACGTTTATAATTCCAAAGATCAATCTGTGCGGCACTGGAATCTACGAACTAACGAAGTACTACAAATTTGGTTCGAGAAATACAACTGCGATATACCAGGAACCGAACTAAACCGAAGGCAATGGACAGCACTGAATTGAGTGCGCACTGGACATAGCAGGTGCGCGGACTCGCTGCATAAATGGGGAAAATCACCATCCCCAGAGTGTAATTGCGGCGCGCCAAGACAGACCATCCAACACATCCATAGTAAATGCCCCTTACGCTTATACCCGGGAAATTGTGCGACTTTTTGGAGGCATTCGCATCAGCGCTAGAATGGATCGCCAACCTTGGCATTAATGTGTGAATCAGTGTTAGAGACATTTGCTGTTTTTGTCATTTTAATATAGTTTGAGTAATTTGTAAAATGTGCAATGTGTACACATCAGTTTTTTATATAACTGTTATTTAACTGTATTTCTTTGTAAAGCCACATCTGATGCCATACGTTAAATAAATAAATAAATAGGAAAATATGTCAATAAAGTAGTGGTCAAGAATATACTTGCAAAAATCCTAACGAAAATCGTCAATTTCCTCAATTTAGAAAATCTTGCTATGTACACCGAGCAATCTTTTAGAAGATCTTCTGCGATGTTGATAGCCCATATAGAAACTGACATCTTTGGTCTAAAAATATATGAGAGCTGGAAGTCTTCAGAAGTAGCAGAAAGTTACGTAGCGGAGACATTTAAAAAAATGGAAGATGCTGACACAGTTTTTAACAAAACAAACCAAAACTCAAGTCTTCAGGAAGCCACAATGGACTCTATTGCCGCCGAATCTTCATCTTCAAGTCAATTTGTTAAAGAAACGCTGATGCCGTCTACAGAAGTGTTTATTTCTGGAACTTATGAACAATGGAAATCCTTCATCAGTAGAGAATCGAATTCATCTACAAAACTAAATAAATTTGTCAATTACTGCCGATATTAATAAATAATTTGTTTGTAAAATTATTTTAGCCCATGGGCATTGCGAATACTCATACACATATTTAAATAATTAATTCTTTAACGCTAAATACTATGAGGAGTGTAGGTATAGATCAGAAAACGCGAATAAAACCTATTACATTTCCCCTCTAAATAACTATATGTCAGTGGCGGCTCGCCAAGTGAACTAGGTGAAGTGCCTCTTCACCTAAAATTTTCATTCAACTGCGAATATTTATTTAAATTGCATAACAAATTATTTATCGGCAGTACACCTATTAGTAGTCGTTATTTATGGCATACATACTCGCAGATACAATAAGCTTAGTGAAAACAAACAAAAATTTAAATTTTTAAAGCTGTCCGTCGAGCGTCGACCATAAAAAGCCTTACTTACAGCACTCCAGCAATTGTAGTGAAGAGTCGGCCTCAAACGTATGTTAACTCTGCACTTATACCACCGTCGCCATGGTAACGCCTACGTCACTATCTAGAATTGGACCGTGGTAAACCGACAATTGACCATTTCTGCGAAAAAAGACTTAAAATGTAGTGAAAATCATATAATCTTAAGTTTAAAATTTATTGGTTCACCGAATACAAATAGTTATGTAGCAGCCTAATACTACAAAAATTATTTTGTTGGCCTTGCTTGCTATTTTGTACAAAACAGTTTGTCTGGAACAGGGAGAGATTTGCAAATCTGTTAAAAATTACAAGGGCATTACATAAACATGCCGAGTCTAAAGACCATTTAATACGTGCATTGAAGTTAAAGAATTTTGAGAAAAATCGAAATACCATAGGGGATGCTTTAAAAGAAAACGCCAGACTTTTGAAACCACAATTTAATGAAAATGTTCGCTTAAATAGACTTTTCCTCACACAGTTATCGACACAGTTTTGTATTTAAGCAAGCAAAAATTACCGTTTCGCGGACACGACGAAAGCAGTGACTCAGCATTTTTTTTCTATTTGTTACTATTAGGGTTGTTGTAATAGCACTTCGCCTATTTTTTTATCCGCGAGCCCCCACTGCTATAAGTACTTGTTGACCACGTTTACTTGTAGTAAAAATTGTTTCAATGGACATGCATAATACTTAATAGTGACTCCTACAGCTTCAACGTAACTTTGCAATAATTGCATGAATCAGAGGGCTAAAAACTAAATTATCTGACAACAATTAGTACGTCGAACTTGAATCTTAAGACAAGTGTTAGCAGTAGTTCAGAAGTTGTCAACCATAGGGTCTTAATTAAAATGTAGTCGATAATATTTCCTTAAATACATTTTAGTTTGAAAGGGTTCGACAAGTTTGACGAAATTATTGCCAACACGCATTGATGAATACGGAACTAAGAAGAAAAATCAGGCTGATGAGTAAACTGATGTAAACTCTGTTGTGTGAAGCTGCGTTAAGCCGAGTGTTCATTTATAGTAGTCCATTTATACACTAAGAGGTACAATGAAATAAAAGAACACAAAATAGGCCGTACAAAGTACATGGTGATGACACTTATTTTTCCAGGTTCAGAAATCAACTACATAATATTAATTTGTTTACCAACACAGTTTGCAATTACATTGTTCTTGAATTAAATTCGTTATGCGAGCCTCGCAAATAATTAAAATTCCTCAGCAAAGTAATACAAACATTTACTGTACGTTTAGCGCCTAAATGCAACATGAAGGCTGCTTTTCAAGAACCGAGTACATTTACCGATAATCATCAGGAATTCAGTTCATTTTAACTGAAATGTGATCTAAATAACATTGCGCGTTCTTATTTAGGCAGGCGCTCTTGTTCTCGTTGTTTCGACATTTCAGGCTCCGAAACGTTTTCCGCGAGCTGAAATCTTTCATATTTTGACTGATAGAAGAATTATGAATTGCGACAGAATAACGAAAATAGGGAGTATCTAAAATTGCAAAAAATTGCACTATGTCTTTTATTTTCTGGAATCACGGGAATGTGGCAGAATTTGTCTGAAAAGTCTTAACTGAAGTTACGTCAACTTTAATTGTTTAGACAGCTTGTGAATTTATCGAAGTAGAACAGGCAAAATTGCCTAAATGAATGAAGAAGAAGCAGTAGAACGAGAATATAATTGTAACATCTCCGTGTTGTGTTTCACGTTAACGCAGGCAGAAATATTGATCACACTTTTAATATTACAAAGCATTTTAACTAAGTTCTCTTATAAAAATTGTATCTGAGTTTATCTTAGTCGAGAATTTGGTTTCTTTTTCAGATTTATTCACAATACAAGCATATATGTAGAGGAGTGAGTTTTATATAGGTTTAGAATATTCGTTAACTATGGAACTGTAATGTCTATGATACTTTTGTGTAAGATTATTAACTGTAACGTTCACCAGGGATATTGTTTATCCTATTTAATGAGCTTAATACATTATTAGAGTGTCCAAATTTAAACAGGAATTTATTTATATGAAGGGGTATAACAATATTACAACGATGAAAACTATATTATTCTTGAATGTAGTCTCCCTATCTAGCGATGCACTTACGCAACCGATCTAGAAGCTTTCTAATACCTTCTTAGAAGAAGTCTTTGGGTTGCATGCGTATCGAATCTTGAACAGCTTGTATCGACTGAAATACTTACCCGACTAAAATGCTTAGTGTACCAAATAAATAAAAATTGGAAGGGTCAAGATCAAGACCGTATGTTGCATGTTGTATGCGGAATAATGTCCCACTGAAGTTTTTTTTATAGTTTCGATTGTTCTTGCAGCGGTGTGAGGACAAGCATTGCCTTGGAGAAAGTAAAGGGAACTTTATCTTCTCTTCCGTTTGCGCCAGATCGCCTGCTTAACTTTATCGCACAAAAGTGTAGAGTAATTGTCTAAATTAATTATACGACATTCTGTAAAAAAATCAATAGCTAGCATCCATTGAGCTTGCCAATATTGATTGAGGGGTGTAATAGTGTACCTAAGTTTCATCACAACTTAGTAAAAAAAGAGTAAAAAATGTATATCCTTCTCTGTGATATCGCTGCAGTAAAGAAGAACAGATTTGCAAACGATTCAATTTGTGTCCTTCCGTCAACAAGAGCGGACTTTACGCGGGGCGCACCTTACAATACTTTAGCTTATTTTATGATGTATGTATGTATGATGTAAATATTGAGAAATTTAACGAACTATTACCTGTCTATCTCGCTGAATAAGAACAATATCCTTTTCTTCATTTTCACGATTAACCAAAGTTAAAGTTTGTTTCGCAGGAGCTTTCCTATCTCTAAAGGTTTTCGACCATCCAAATATCCGACTACTACAAAGACATTTAATGCGGTATTGTGTTCGCAGTCTGTTAAGAATTTCTGTCGAATTTTCGCCCACATTCGTAAGAAATTTGATTATTATGCGGCGCTCCACCCTACAATGAACAGAGCTTTTCGCAACTGAACTGTCATAATATTATTGAAATTTGTCTTCAGATGAAGTTTTAATTTAAACATTCCTATTTAAATTTGAACACTTCTCGTTTATTATACTACTACTACTACTACTACTATTTGTAGTAAGCAACGGGACGGTAAATGCACCTTAAACTAATTTACCGTGAAAAGAGTACATATTTATTTTTTTTACCTTCAATTAGAATCTGATTGAAATAGCACATTTGTGTTTCATTCTACAAAATCAATTATTTCACGTAATTTTGAAATTTTTTGGTGTAATTCTTCAGTGGCCTGAATATGACTCTTTGTGTTGACATTTTTATCGAAAATTGGTATTTAAATACTTAATTTTAGAATGTGATGTATGTTTTATAAGCTAATCATATTTAACGTTGCGAGTTGAAAATGCCTTAATTTGATTTTCTTCTGGTTAAGCTCTCCGATTGAATTACTTTAATGAAAGTGATTTAATCACTAACAAAATACTAGTGTTTTACTTTTACGAATATTCGAATCTCAAACATTGTGATGTTTTCTCACACATTAAGTAGTAATGCCTATTGAAGTTCTCCGATGAGATCAGTAGAAATTAATATTAAAAAGCATTATTAATGTTTAACAGAGACGTGTAATAAACTACAGCATATAGTTCCACTACGATTTATAGGCAAAAACCAAAAATAAGATTTCCATATAAATAACTTCTATATCCCGTTACCCAAGACACAAAAGGACAACTTATAAATATAAATCATCTCCATCTAATGGTCGTTTCCTTTTCCAAGATCATCCTGTTAACCGGGGTTGGGTGCTTCATCAGTTACAGTTTCCCTTTTTAGTAGATATGAGATTGTATTTCAATCAATTACTGTTATTTGCTTGTACGGGTGAGCATTTGGTGGAAGCGCAACCCGCTGTACTTCCGAAATCGAAATTGATTTTGAGCTAATGATAACTATAACCTAAACTTGTTAAACTATTTAAACCCCAATAATTAAGGACTTTAATATTTTATAAACCTACATAAAACAGTATTACTAATTATTGTCATATGAAGAACAACAACAAATCAAAGATGATATTGATTTGATAACACCTTTTTAGACAAAACATCGTTACAGTAAGCGATTAGAAACAATTTTGGCAAACTTTGCTTACTTCTGTCATATTATAAAATTGAAATAAAGTATTTGAAGTTGTTGTTGTGCAAGATGTTCATATAATACAACGACAAACTTATGAAGGTGATTTAACTCCCATGTATAACACTTTGGTCCGAAAATGCTGCGTTCGAAGTAACAACCCTCTGAGTTACACCTATTTGATGAACAATATTTTCTACATACTAAAATATTTTTTTATGTGATTTAGAATTAAATATATCACACACAAATACACAAATACAAAAATCGACAACCTAATAGCTATTATTACAAATTCTCAATCAGTAATGTTTGTCCATTAATTCAATGTTTTGTTGCAAATGTAGGAAAACCATTATAAAATATCATTATTTTTAATGTAACTATTGTGGAAATTATCAAGGAAGGTAATCGAATAGGTGGTAGTTCAGAGGAACCGAACGTTTTGGTGCGGTCGATTTGGCGCCGCCAGTTTGGCGCATACCTGTTTGGTCAGAGGGACGCTTGCGCATAAAATCATTCGGACCCAGCAACGGTTTGAGTCTCGATAAAAAGGAAAGGGCCAAACAAATACAGTAGACATAATATGAAATATATACACGTATACAATTTTATTTAATTTTAATTATAAAAAATAGGTACCAGGATGTGTTTCATTGATAACAGTATATTTTAAGAAAGACGAATACAGTCAATTCGGTATAATTAACCACCAGTTAATTGGGGCAGCCACTTTTTTGAACTAAATCTTAAAGAACAAAGACCTAATTAAGGAAATAACAGCAATTTATATCGCTTATTTGGGACACCATTCCGTTTAATACGGGCGGTAAATTTCCGATCAATACATGTAATAGAATTGCTAAATTTTATAATCTTAAACAATATTGTAGACTGTTTAATGTGTGTTCTTTACGGAATTCGGTGAATAGAAACACTTGAAATGTATTTTTTTAAATCTTGATTATTAGACACATCATATGTTTGCTATCGCCGCGGAGCCGGGGAATAATACGCTTATCGCCTGGAATTGGCAGGCAGACATCGTTATGAATAGTAGAGTTGGGGTACATTCAGTAACAGCTACACTGATGCACGTATGGGACGTAATGTAACCTCGGTTTATCACTATTTTATTTAAAAAATTATAACTTTTCCCAAAACGTCAAGAAATGACTTGACACTTTACACAAGTCATCATTGGCTCGCTGAGTTAATTATTATGTTCTGTATATTACTATAACTTTTTTTTCCAGAATTGTTGTATATCTCTGTATGTATTAGATACAATTTTTCGTGTGCATATTATTTTTTTGTCATATATATTTTTGTTTAAGAATTTATGAGTGTAAGAACACCACTCATTTTTAAATTTTGTCTGGAACTTAATATATTTAGACTAGGCGCTGAATTAGGCCAAACTGTTGTAGGAGCAACGACCAACGTGCCTAGTAATTTTCTGATTGAATAACATAAATACAACAATATTGTTACATAAAGGATATTTATGGTGTGCTTATTTTTAAACGTTTGGTAAAGGTATTTTTTAAGATCTCAGATAATTTATAAATTGGATTTATTAATAAAATTGGATAATTCAGCAGTTTTATTAATATTGCAAATCTTTTTATAACATACTTAAACCACTTTAATATATACTTGCACCCAAACGTCCCTGTGCCTAACATCCCTATGCAAAAGCGTTCCCGCGCGATATTGTTCATGCGCCCAAACGACATATGCCCAACCAGCGATGCGCTCATAGGGGATTTCTGATTAAATAACATAAATACAAATATACTGTGCTATAGAAAAATATTTAAGAGTGATTATTTTTAAACGTTTGGTAAAGGTATTTTTAATAAATCAGATCATTTATAAATTGGATTTACTAATAAAATTGGATAATTGACCAGTTTTATTAATATTACAAATCTTTTTTAACGTAAATCACTTTAATATATAGTTGCACCCAAACGTTCCGGTGCCTAACATCCCTACGCACAAGCGTCCCCGCGCTACATTGTGCGTGCGCCCAAACGACATACGCCCAAACGACGATGCGCTCATACCGGATTTCTGATTAAATAACATAAATACAACTATACTGTTGCATAAAAAATATTTAAGAGGGTTTATTTTTAAACGTTTGGTAAAGGTATTTTTAATAAATCAGGTGATTTATAAATTGGATTTACTAATAAAATTGGATAATTGAGCAACTGTATTAATATTACATACCTTATCATATAATAAACCACTTTAATATAATTATATTGGCGCCCAAACGGCCCTGTGCCTAACATCCCTACGGCCAAGCGCCGGCCCGCACCTGCGCTCAAACGACTATGCGCCCAACTGACGCTGCGCCCACAAGAGTCTACGCCAAACTAGCTGCGTGAAAAGTTCTATTCCATAATTTCCGAGACTTAACACTGGAAATACGAGTTTTAGGATTAACATCTGTAAAAACTTATTCTGACATTGATTTAAGGAATCGCGTCATGAAATCAAGCGCAATAATTATTAAGCACCCTCTTATTCGACTATTTAAAAGAGGAAAATCAATGTAGGTTCATTCCCCATAAGGGAGCAGGCCGCTACAGGTTCCACAAAGGAACCCTAAGCCCCTCTTGAGCCAATAATAGCAATGTAAGGATAGGAAAGACCAGGAAAATTGGATAATGGAATTTCATGGATGATACTGTCCTTGCATTTACCTGTATGACCCGGGAAAACCACGAAAACCCTTTTTTAATGTTTTGTTTTACTAGTTCAGCAACTGTTGCTATACATGGTATGGTTAAAATAACTTATAACATTACAAATCATGAATGAAGTCCACGAGGCCTCTAAGAATTATTGTAGCACTAGTCAACTGCTATTTAATTGTTCTTTATAGTTTTGTTTGATGTTCTTAGGTGCACATAAATAGATAATCGGTTCACTAAAATTAATATGTATTAGTAACTTTTGTTGACTATGATTGAAGGGTATTATTCACTATCACTCGACGTTAGAAGGTCTCTGGCCAACTTCCTTCTGAATCTTGCATGTATTGATCGTGAACCAATTGGTAGTGTACAGCACTACTGCAATGGTCGAGTTTATTGTAAAATTTCTTGGATACCTTGGTAATGAAATTCTGAATAGTGGGGATGTTTGTTTCTCTATGTAGGTGCGTGTTTCTTACGAACCATTGAACATTGGTGATGGTATGCAAGATTTTATTTTGTATAATTTGTAATTTATTGATATTTGTTTTGAACGTAACATCCCGTACGCAGCAACCATAAGTGAGTATCAATCTGACAAAAAAACCTGAGTCAGGGCAGACGGCTCGGGGGTTCAAACCCAAGACCTTCCGAATGAAAGGTTAACGCTCTACCGTTGAGCCAACTTCCTCGGTCGAATATTTATTAAACGTGCGATGTAATACATTTTTGCGCATTCTTGCAAAAGTAACATTTTCAACAAAAGCAACACGACTTGTTGAGATTTAAATGGCATTTAAGATTTCAAAACATATAATCAGAATTCAACATTGTATAAATAATCAGAATTAGGAAGATTTGCGTTGATGACATATATAGCCTGTTAGAAGCCACCATTACGTCTTCCTGAAAATCCAAAACGGATGTTTACTTCATGAAATCAGTAGATTCCTATATTGATATAGGAAGTTCAAAACAACAAGGGTATACAGAATTATTCCCCAGTTGATTAAATAGTAATTCTGAACATACACACATAACACCGTTTGTGTTTGCATACGAACGGGAATTATACTGTCTAACCAAGTTTATTGTTGTGTCAGGTGGTTTGCGATTTCGGGGATGCTCATTCATAAACATCAATCGATACACACGGAAAATGTATAAATTTCTCTATCTTTTAAAATGTTAACAGCAACGGTATGAAATTGGCAAGCGTGATAATATTGAATTTTAGCGGATTTAGCAGGAGCGAATTCTAGTAAATATGTTTGTAAGAACATTACGAGCGCCTCTGTGCAAATACAGTTTGTTTTCGTTTCATTACATGAACCATTTCTTCGGGCACTTTGCACCTTGTTTATTATGATTGCTTGATGTTGTTTGAAAGGAGCACGAAAATGAGAAGGTTTTTGTTTTCTGCCGTTTATTTGTGTTGTGTACTTACATCTTGCCGTGCAATTAAAAATTAAATTAAATAATAATGGCCGTGTAAACTAACCACAAATTGAAAACAAACCTTACCATTCAAACTCTTGAAGAAGTTGATCAAAGTTTGTTAATTATTAATTAAGACCAACACTGTGAGTCAAAAAAGTAGATGAAAACCGAATGGGAAGGTAGGGACTCCAACTTTCCAAGAATGAACGAAACACCCTTTAATATTTGAAGTTAGGAGTACTTTCCGTTAATTAAAACCGCACGATCAGACGACAGTCGGTTTGAATGTCCTACAGCTCCATTAACTTTGTCCTTTGGGATTCCACACAAGACATAAAAAACAGGAGGGTTCTAAATCAGATTAGGATGTAAGCTGTGTAGTGAAGGATGACACGGGTATTCAGAAAAGACTACATCTACTCTATTTTTGAGGGCCTTAAAAATGTCGGGATTTACTAAATCGCCTAACTCCGTCGGGCTTTAATATTTACATGTAAAAGGCAAAAACATGCAAGTTTAAGCTGGGACCCATTACCGAACGCTTTAGCTCAACCAAAGCTGTTTAAAAACAAATTATTGAAATTTATAAACCTTTTATGGGGAGCTGCATCTTATCGCGGTATATTTTGATGAGAAAGCAGGATACAGTTTATGCTTCCAAGGTACGAGTTTAGGAAGCGCGAATATATTTTCAGAATACATTCGATGACCTCTGTAATGATAGTAACATAACAATAATCAGCAAATTGTAAGATTAAGCAAACATATTTTATCATGCAATTGCCAAACAACTCGACAATAATCAGTTGTTGGTTTAACCAAATGTATTTTTATCTCATCTAGTCGCAGAATACTCAGCAATAATTATCAAACTACCGTTAGCTAGTTAGTTAGATGGTTCGGCGTAACTTGATTTACCAGCATGGTGGTGCACCAGCTCACATCAGCGGTGGATAGGTCGTAGTAAAGACGCAAAACTTTACTGAAGTCGCAGGTTAAAGAATAGCCACAATCTACGAGTAAGCAGCACTCCCAATAATCAAAACACCAGGAAAAACCTGAGTAATTACCAGCTGCAGTTTTCTACTAAAAATATCAATGTATAACACGCCGCCCGGCGCCAAAAGATAGCTGCAGTAGACACCCTTTTGACGGCGGCGACGCGGTATCCTGTGAATCGGACACAGTAGATACCGCCGTTACATGCCGCCGAACGGCGCGGCTACCGCCGTTTTGATCTATGTGTTCTGCCGCCGACCCCACAACGGCCAGAAGCAGCAGGGACGTTCGATAATTAGACGGCGCACATGTATAAAAGCGCATATGGAGTCTTTTCCTATATTATTTGAAATAAATAATAGAAAAATGGGTGCCTGTACATATTTATACAGGTCATACTATTTTGGTCTGCGGCCCGCAGGCACATCTATTTTTAGAATTCGGCCACTAGCCAAAAAAGTGGACTACACAGTTTTATATTCTTTTGCTTTGAGGATTATAAGACGAAGTCCACCAAATGCCCCCTAAAAATTTTGCTAATTTGCGAAGAGAAATATAAACTGCTGTTCTACAAATTAAACATCAAATGCTGTAAAATAATGTTACTCAGTTCCTCTAAGAACTATTGCATTCGCACTGTTATTTGGTCACTGCCGTTATTTCGTAATTTATCTAACATTACATTGTCCTCCTCAGCAACAACTAAGGTTACGAGGGTATTTTTTTATTAAGATATTTCAATTTTTTTGCCTAAGAAATACACCGCATACAGCGCTTGTAGTCCTATTTATGCACACTATGTACAATTGTACGCACTCCTAAATTTTAATATTGGTCCATCGTTTTAATTTAATTTAATTTTCCTTTACATTTACATTGCGGTTGTCGCGAAAGCTTCAAATGGTTACTATTCCATTTGTACAAAACAAATCAGTAATTAATAAGCGTATTTTTACATTCACAAACTTCCGGTTTTTTCATTGAAGGTCCGACACGCCGCTTGCAGAAGTTTCTACTTTGTAACGAGTTTACAGGTTTTATCAATTAATATTCCTGTATAAAACAATGAAAAATATTGTTTTGGGCGGGTTGTAGCAAGTTTGGTAGCACTAGGTGTATTATTGTAAAGTTAATAGGGAATTACACATGATTCGATATTTCTGTTAAGCTTAGGGAGGATCTTGTCGAATATAGGCAACACAACTGACACCTAAGTAACGTTGGTAGTTTTCCTGTCATTAATTACACAATTGTATGCAAATAATTTTCTCACACAGCACAATCTTAAAACGAGACTCTTCAATGATATAAAACTTCTTTGAATATAAGTAGCAGCTTTTCGAAAAATCTAACGCTAACTAGATCGAGGTTTGAACCTAGACCTTCTCAATAAGAATTAAGACGAGCCTATGGCGGTCTCGGTGGTCTAGTGGTTAGCGCATTTGCCCTTAGATCAGAGGGACGCGGATTTGAACTCAACCGAGGTCGGTGAAATTTTTCTAGCAGGGAAAAAACTGAATGTGCACCTTCTGTCGAATAAGAAGTAAAGCCGTAGGTGACGCGCCACTGTGATGTGAGCCACGTTATAAATCCCTCCTGGAGTTGGAATTACCCCAGATAGACAAAATTCGTAGTTAGGGTGTACAATGGACCAAATATGGTCTGAGAGATGCTTGAAAAACCGCGTCCTAGATCTCGTTCAATCAAATAACATTAACAAAATCCTCAGCACACTTCCTTATTTATATAATATTCCGCTAATTCTGACCTTTTTCGGCATCCCTATTAGATGAGTTGTTTTTAATTCCAAATCCAAATTAGAACTTATTTCTTTAGATTGGAATACTTAAATGTCTCTGAATATATTCCTGACATTATTAAGTCAATATAGTATTAACAAATTGAAAGAAACTTTGTCGACTATTCAAAAATATTCGCAAAACTTATAAACTCGATTTACGGCCGATCTGCCTTAACCGGTTAATTATACGGAACTGAAACTATTGAATCAAGAAACAACGATCATGCGCTGCCTGGAAGTAAGTATTAATGTAAAGTCTGTACGTCCTAATTAACATCATATCAAAATTTTTCTCTGTTTCTGAACTTTATGGCAGAATGGTGAATGAGTTTTCCTACACACACGTTGAAATATACAAAGCTTTTGCAATCGGCGTGTCGACGCTTTGTGAGGCTGTATTTAAATAAATTTGAAGCGGAACGGAAAAGCTTTTGAATGGAAAAACACGTTTATTAATTAACGTTAGCGACTTGATTTGTGCAAATCGAATTTTAACCTCCCGAAGCTTTCGTGATCACTGATATGAAAATTTAGCGGGCAATTTGCCAATGAAATTAAAACGATGGATCGATACGGGGTGTGTACTTATTGTTGTACAAGCTTAACGTGGTGTTATCCTTTGGTCAAAAATATGACAAAAAAGATAACATGAAGCTAAGTAATATTCAATAAAACTTGACCCATGCATTTCAGAAAGATACTTTAGGATCAAGCACAAACGATTTGTTCTGCCCTAAAAGAAATCAAAACCGGAGTACCACAGGGAAGTGTACTGAGTCTGGTTCTGTACCTATTAGCTTGTAATATTTCTGAACTAGAAAATAATACTATTGCCATCTTCGCTGACGATACTGCAATCTTAGCAGTAGGAAACAGTAATGAGGAAGCCACAAATAAATTACAAACAGCCATCAACCATATCCACGACTGGACGAAAAATGGGATATCAAGGTTAATGAGACAAAATCTGTTCGTCAACTTCATAAATAGGAAAATAAACTACATCCCAGTTAAATTGAATAACTATTAGATACCTTAGTCCAATACAGCTAAATACTTAGGTATCACCTTGGACGCTAACCGTCCCGTAAACGAACATATTAAATAGAAAAAAATTGAGGTCGATCTGAGACATAAAAATGTATTGGCTGATTGGCAGAAATTCCACTCTGTCTCTGCATAATAAGCTTTTGTTGTACGCAGATATTAAAACCTGTACGCACCAGCGGCATCCAGCTATGGGTATGAATTTAACAAAGTAATGAAGATCTCATCCAAAGATCACAAAACAAAGTGCTAAGGATTATCGTTGTTCCGCCTTGGTACATCAGAAACAGCAAATTCCATTGGGACCTGGAAATGGAAACTGTTGTATAACAAACAATTTAAAAAAAAAATAATAATAGATAATAAAAAATCATTATAAAAATGTATCCGTTGGCATTTAACTATCTCTTAAGACGTCAACGTAATAAATGTAATATTATTAAATAAATTACAGAAATCCTTAACAAAATAAGAAAAAACTTGAGTTTTGAACATTTTGTTGCATATGCGGTATAATTTGTAGAAGAGTCGCTGATATTTTTCGCTGCAAATCGGCAATATTTTTAGGCGGAGTTTGATAGACTGGTTTCATAAGCCCCCAACCAAAAAAATCTAAACTATTGTGATTCGAAAATCCAAGGAAACATTCTATAGTAGTGGCACCAAGCCCAATCCACCGTTGATTAAAAGTAGCACTCAACTATTCTCTAACTTCACGACTATAATGGACCAGTACGCCATCATGCTGATACATCAGGGTACACCAAATAATTGCAATGGTATTATAAGTTAAGCAACGTCACCAGCTGGATGGGTGACCGAAAATCTGCGCTCACACGCTGTTATCCTGGTGCCTCAGAGAATACCTAAAACCCTCGGTCCCCTTGGATTCGAGCGGTATGGCATTAACTATCTTAAAGAGCGTTAAAATTGCGGGAGCGGAACCGAGCCTTCTAATATTTCCCCAAAACATTCCCCATACGCACTTTACTTTTTTTTACCGGGAGGGTGTCTAAACGAAATTGCAGATAACTTGCAGCATTTAATCGGAAAGGTAAAACACGCGGTCCAATTATTCTAAACCCAATAAGTCGTTTATTATGGGACATTTCATGCACCCACTCATGCGAATTATGACTGTTGAATACTTCGTCTCGAGTATCCAGCCAGTAGCCAATTACAATCATTAATTTTTGCAAGCGGTCGTTAGATAATAGATGCTGTACTGTACAAAATCGCAATGGGTATTGACCATCGTTCTTTAAAACCTTGTAGACCGTCTTATAGTTGTTGGTGTTTCCTATGGTACTGCACCGGAATTCTTTAAAAACAGCATGAATAATTACTTTTTCCTGATGAAGGGTGCGACGCGTTTGAAGGTGGCCTGAATTGTTGTGTTTTGGTAATACTTGCCCGGTTTCCCTTAACCCTGTTGATCTTAGTTTGCAAGCACATTTTTAGAAGGATGACGGCAAGCTGGAATCCTTCTACAATACTTTGCTGGGCAGGCGACAGTAATTCCTCTGCGCGCTCTAAACACCATTTTCATACCGGCATATTCCGCAAACGTAAACGTTCTCTGTATGTTTCTGCAAATAGATGATTTTTCTTAATCTCGTTTCCATTATTCTCGTATAAAGTTTGAAGCTGGTAGCTGACAGACATATAGCTCTATAGTAGTCGCAATTTGCAAATTCTCCCTTCTTGTGTATTGGGATTATTATATCTTCTTGCCATTCTTCTGAGATTTCCTCTGTCTGCCATGCTTTCCTGAATTTGTTTAAGAGTCTTTATTTTCCGTTCTCTCCTAGGTATTGTATCATATCAGTCTTATCTTGTTCGCTTGCTTTTCCTAATTTTAATGTTTTTCACTGCTTCATCTAGTTCTTCTTGATTTATATCTTCCAGTATTTCTTCTCTTCCTATTATTTCTTCATCTTCCTCATTGTCTAGTGTTCTTCGTCTCACACTGTCTCTTTGGTTTGTTTCGAATTTCTTTGAGTAATGCTCTGTCCATACTTCTAATATATCCTATACTTCCGTTTTAAATTCGCTATTCTTATTCCTTATGCCTTTTATCCCTTTCATTTTGCTTCCCTTGAGTTTTCTTATGGTGTTCCAGAATTTTCTATTGTTTGTTTCATATATTTGATCGAGCTCTTTCCCGAACTCCTCCCAGCTTTTCCTTTTAGCTTCTCTTACTACTTCCTTAACTATGTTTCTCTTATTTCTGTAGTCTTTTCTATCTTGTTCACCTTTTGTCACCCTACACCTTTTCATTGCTATTTTTTTGTTATTTACTGCCTGTCTTATTTCGTCACTCCACCATGCCGTTTTCTTTCCTTGATTTCTGTTGTACTTTCTGGTTTTACAGGTCTCTTTTGCTGTTATATCGATTATTTCTCTAAGGGTCTGCCATCTTTCTTTTAATGTCCAATTTTTATTGAGTTGTTCCTGTTGAAATAGTTTAGTATCTACTCCTTCTTGACATTTTATTCTTGTTTCCTCGTTTCTTAGTCTCTGAATTTGTATTCGTTCATAGTCTTCAATTTTTTCTATTATTATGTCCAATTCTTGTTCAAAACTTAAAAATACACTTGGTAATTCAAAACGTTTAGCAGTCATCTAAATTATAAGGTGAAACACTTCGTTCAACAAAAACAGCCGCTAGTGTTTCGAATTCTTCCTATCTGCTTTACTTTTACGAGAGGGAGAGTTAACTTGATTTTAACGAGTTCTCAACTGAATAGAAGTGGGCAGCGTTATTGATCTCATTGATTTTAGTATTAGCGTAACGTTACATTTAAAATGAAACTATTACATCGCGGAGCTTTTAAATACAGCTTAGAAGTGTAGCACTGAAAATAAGAACTAATCGTTCACGACTAGGTATAAATGCTTTTCCAATAATGACATGAACTGTTTTAATTTATCAAATACACTACAACTACGAAAACTTGCAACAGGTGTTGTACTACGATTAACTAGTACAAAACTAACACGAGCAACACGCAACGTGTGATAATTGTCGGTTACACGAATTTTCGGTTTTTCTTCAGAACTTCAATACACCCGTTTCATGGATTGCTGTTGATGACGTCAAGAGCGCGATTTGAAATTCCGCATATTACATCAGATTCGTTGTTGGCACTTTATTATTCGGAAGCCAATCGATTGTTAGCATTTTTCTTCCACTTCTACTTCTACTACCACATGATCAGTACGTCAAGTACCTGGGCACGCATTCAAACATACGAATGATATGGAAACAATACATGCAGATAAAAAGGAATCACTTAGGTCTTAAAATACAAAACATCTATTGGCTACAAGGGAAAAAGTCGCAGTTGTGTATAGAGACCAGAATATTGTTATATGAGGCCATAATTGAACCAATCTGGGAATATGGCGTACAACCTTGGGTAACTGCCAGCAACTCCAATACAGGCATTTTAAGACGCTTGCAGTCCAAAGTATTAAGGTCAGTGGTGAATGCTCCTTGGTTTGTTCCAAAACATGTAATTCGGCAAGACGTAAGTATCTCCTGTCACCAAAGAAATTCAAAAATACAGTGTTTGTTATCGAGATCGCCTCAGTGCCCAACCAAACATCCTAGTCGAGCCCCTCCTAGAAAGTGATAATGAACAGCCTAGGCTTACAAAATTTAAGCCCCCCGACTTACCAAATCGCTCCTTGTAGTAATGTACCTACTGGTGTGTTATGTTATTATTGTTATTAACTGGGAACAAAGCGTTTATTAGTGGTAACATTATATAAATTAGAATGATTAAAAAAATAAGTTCTATTGAAACATGATTATTTCAATGTTAACTGAAGCTTCTTGTAACACAATAAATATTTCTGGAGTGAGGCAGAAAAGGAAATTCAGCGAGATAGAGAGAACAAATTGAATTGTTTTTATATAATTCGTCATTTTTGAGAATTAATACATAACTGACGTACATCTGAAACTTTTAACAATAAAAAATGAGCTTTATTCACGTCCTGGTTGCTCTCAGACAAAACCGTAGAACAAAAACACTTCCCATTTCCAATTACAAGCGAAAACGATCCTATCACAATGGCTTTATGGCCTTCTTTTGTTGGGCATTTCGCAATACTAAACTTTTCTGCGGGGAATGAGCCGACTAAAAGCAGAAAAAGCTTGTACTGAAAGAGCACAGATGGAACAAAGTTAGTAAACCGCAGCGATATGGATTATCTCCTGGATATGGCAAAACAACGTTAGCCGCCAATATGGCAATCCATTTTTATGCAATCTGTATATTTTCCGTTCGTTGAGAAACTGGTTGAGTTTCTTGAATTACTGTTGACAAATACTGCGTTTAGTCTTAAGGAGTAGTAGCTATATTTATTTATTGAAATTCGAATTTCCTCATAAGCTCATTTTTTCCGCCTGGGTACACTATGCAGAATAACCCACAACCCAAGGCTGCGGAGTCGATAAAAAAACCATTCGACTCCAACTCTGACTCCTGGTAATTTTAGTAGATCGACTCCGACTCCGACATAATTAGGTACTAAGACATTATATGGTGCGTGTAATAAAAAAGAGACAAAATATATAAAGAAATTATTTAAAATTTGAGTTAAAATTCAAATTCAAATGTGTCAAACTTTGTACTCAACTAAAAACATAAATAAAATATAAACATGAACTCAGAATTGGAGTCGGTACATTTCTTCCGACTCCGACCCCATTGACCAGGAATTCCTCCTGAACTCCGCATCCAACTCAACGACTCCGACTCTACAGCTCTGCTACAAACGACAGGTTTTTAATGAAGCTTAAAAACATCGAATCATTAAAAGTTTAAAATAAACACTCAACTTTCAAGATCCTCCTCCAGTTTCTTTAATAACGTCATTAAGTTACATTTCCCTGATTCTAATTTATTAATCAAACAAATGTGTAAGTTAAGGGGATGTAAAAGCGACCTACCAACCAAATATTAATTGCAACTTTTTACATTGATAAACCATTATGTTCGTTTGTTTATCCGCCGTGGGGCTTATGGTCGTCTACCTGAACGCTGAAAACGGAACTGCTACGAATGTAAAAAACAATGCGTGTGGTATACGATCAAATAAGTTGGAAACTGAGTCTTGGCGTTGGTCTGTTCGTAAGAAAGTCAGATAAAATTTGAAATTGGGATTGTGTACATTACGTTTCTAAATGAGGGTAGTTTGTAATAAGATGAAAACTATTCACTAAATTAATTCCATGCATTTCAATCACAGATAAATGGTTTGCCAGTTAAAATATTCCGTAAGTGGAAAGGTCACTTATTAACGTAGCTACGGTCTCAATAGAAAACGCTAATTTTAGTTTATTTGATTTACTTTAGTGGTCGCTAACATAACATTCTGGTAAAATTACAAATCATATATTAGAATACGATGTGTTAATTTCTATAAGAACAACATAGATAAAATAGTTGTTATCGGTCAATTTAGCTCGAGGTTAGTTATTAAATTGTGACCTTAGCCAGACAAAGATTTAAATTTTAAAAAAATTGACCTTTTCATAGGGTCTTTAAATGAAACGTTCTGTGTTCCAAAATCTCTTTCCATTTCAAAACTTTGCAATAAATCTAACCTACCTAACCAAGCAATTACACAACTCTAATACCCACAAACCTTCAATAAATTATGCTACGTGAAACTTATACTATAATAAAATTTAACAGACCAAGCCCCATACGGTTTAGAATAAAATAGAAAACAGCAGTAAGAATAACAATAATTCAAAGAGTCTTTAATTTACTAATTGGAAAAATTTGCCAGCCCTTCTGTGCTTAAAACTGTACCAATCATCAGAATAACCAATCAGATGGCCACCACGAACTGAAGTGTGTAGTATATAGAATTGATGAAAAATCATCCACCCTGAGAGGGAAACCCATAGAAAAATTTAGAGCATCTAAAATCGCAAAACAGTTCTATAAAAAATGTCGAAATGTAGACAGGCAAACATCAATAATTTTGTGATCTGACATGGAAAATTTGTTTGCTCTTCCTAAACCAGTAATAACTTCTTTTTATAGCAAAACGTTAAGCACGTAAAATCTGAAAGCGCATTAAATTTTGATTTAACTTTTATTCCTCAGTAAGGCCAAAAGTAATACGTGACATAAAGGCCATAGAAATTGTTCAGCGTTAATTAGTGAAATACTTTCCATTTTACATTTTACGGCCACATCGCAAAAACTTTATGTAACAAATAAATCCATAGCCCCTTTGTACTTCTTAGAACATGGTATAGTATACTTCAAATTATACCGTTATCACTTTAAAAAGATAGTTGTATTACAAGGATTTAAAAGCTACTTCTAACTCGGTCCAAAACACCGGCCGAATTCAGCTACATTTACATATTACGAGGAGGCTGAGGTTACCTAGGGGTGGTGACTCAAGCAAGAACCTTAAATTCTTTGGTTATATTTTAGTATTTAAGATTACCCCGTTCAGTTGAACTATTCTTATTCGTGTTAAACCTAGTAAACTATGTATTAAAATTAGCTTCCTTAATTAGCTTGCATGTGTAATAAGTTACTCTTCAGAGATTGGTTAGATCGTTGCCTTATTGTCTGCCTAAATTACATAATTTTTAAACTGAAGAAGTAAACAGCAGAAAGCAGTAGTTGATGAACTTCTGTGCGAAGTAGATATCTATTTCTACTATATTTTAACATGTGGATATTCTGGACTGATAACCAACATTGAATTCGGCGAAAAATATGTTAAATGTTCCCGGAAAACTTCTGGTTGACGATAAAACTGTTAAATCAAAGATTTAATGAAGGTTGTTATACCGCATTAAAGTGTTCCGAAAGTACATGGCTAGGAATTATTAAATGTATGTGGTTTAAACATAAAACTATAAACAAGCGTCAAATTATTATGGAACCAAATAAATTACCATCATGGCATCGCGAGTATCTCCAAGAGATCAAAACATATAGCCAAGAAAATAGAAATATATGATACTTAGGCGAAACTTGATACGATTTTTACGACATTGTACAGAAACGTTGAACAGACAATTCCAGTCAGTGTAAAATAGATACGCCAGAAAAATGGTATATTTTATATATTATGTAATAATTATAACTCTATGTTGTAATTTTATTATTATTAAAATAAATAAATAAATATTTATTCCTAAATATAATGGATACTTGAAAACTCTCCACTTTCAAATGAAATTCCTAAAGCCGGGTGTCTTATTTGCCTGCATATAGAACTTCGGTAAATGTATACCAGGCAATACCAGCCACCCTTCGGTGAGGCAACAACGATATAACTTGAAGGAAACTCTAAGATACTTTTTCATATCTAGTAAGTCGCTACTGAAAAATTCATATTTAAAACCGGGCCTTATAATTTCGTAGAACAGCTGAACTACGCAGGAGCCAATCCAATGGAAGTGCTATACGATAGATCGCTTATACGCCCATAACTTTAATGCTGCCATGATTGTTTCTAGGAATACCCAAAAAAGTAGTTCCAAAAACAATAATAGTTTTTAACAATAAGAACGAACCCATCATGACCTAAATGTTAATTTTCGGAGCATAGATTTAATTTTCTATACTAGTATGTCTGAAGTTAAAAGAACTTATATAAAACTTCATTCGGTATAAGAATAAAGAAAACGGACGAAGTATAAAAATAATGGAAGTAGTTTGGTGCAAAATTTAAGAACACCTTGCAATTATATTTTAGTTTCCAATTTATTTACACTCATTCTCAGCTATGTGCTGCGGCCGGAACTTCGTATTACTAACCCTGAAACTGAACAATTGAGGGTTAACTATGTTGACTAGTTTCCAATATCCTGCTGTTATATTTAATGACTGTGTAGCCACGCTGGGATAATTTGCAATATTCTGAGACCTACTTCCCACTTCCTTCCATGTCTTCACTTTGCTTACATTTTCTTATTCATAACGAACAAATTGAAAATAAATTTGATAAATGTGAACTGAAGATTGCGTAATTTCCGAGGAACGCTTCTATTTATTTCTTCTATTATTTATTGGAATTATTATGTCCAGCAAATTTAGGATCGTTCCTTATTATAATGTTTCGAAAAATGTGTCATGTAAAAAAGCAAGGCTAGGAATTCGAACGATGTTGACATCTCTAGTTGCTTACCGTATTCGTGAATTCATTTTGGCAGTATATTATTACACTACTAAATGGTATAACACCAAAGCAAAAATCAGTAGGTAGGCAGCTGTAACTCCGTTGGAGGAGCGCTCGCTTTCTGGGTAAAGCGTCGAGTGGGGTTTGAATTTGATACCCCAGCATGACCACTGAGGTTAATAAAAATCTTGTGCTGCAACCAGTCGCAAGTAATGTCTCAATCCGGGTAGCAACTGTGGAGTATTAATGCCAAAAACCTTCTCTGAAATTTCTGTCGTTCAGACTAGAAGTTGAAATGTAGGTTCCCCGTATTTCTACCTTAGCCGGTCCCTGGTAGTGTAACGAAGAGACTGTTAACATAACGATTAGTAGTTGTGTGATATACTCTCTGTCTCTCTAAGTCTTCAATCTCTTGCCTGGTTTGACGCATGTTTCCAGTCTCGTATTCCCTCAGATTTTCTCCTCATTTCTTCATAGTTACGCGCGCCCACGTCACCCCACTGTTTAATATATCGATTGCGTGGACGTCCCCTAGTTCTCTTTCCATCTATCTTCCTCCTACGATTGTTTTCAGAATTCCTTCCCGGCGAAGAATATGTCCAATTAGTTGGTCTCGTCTTTTCTGTATCTGTTTCCACATCTTTTTTTTCTTCAGCCCTTTCCAGTACTTCGTCATTAGTAACTCTATCCCTACAACTAATTTTCAACATCCTTCTGTAGCATCATTGTTCAAAGGCTTCAATCTTCCTTTTTTCTTGTATATTAATGTTCCACGCTTCGCATCCATAAAAGTGGCACTCCAAACAAAAGTGTGTATAAATGCCTTCTTTACGTATAGCGAGATATTTTAGCAAGTTAGAAGACATCTTTTATTTATGAATGCTCTTTTAGCTTGTAGAATTCGATGATTTATCTCTCTTTTGCTTCTCCTATCTTTTGTAATGATGATGCCCAGATATACATATTCGCCCACCTCACCTAATTGTTCCCCATGAATTCTTATTTCAGTCTTGGTTTTGTGTGGTGATCTTGTACATATCATAATTGTAGTCTTCTTCTTATTAACTTCTAGTTTATGTTCCTTTTTCATTATCTTTTCCATGATATTAATTGTTTGTTCTAATTCCTCTTTGCTGTTGGAGAGTAGGGCTATATCGTAAGCGAAACGTAATATTTAAATTTTTTCCCCATACATATTAATTCGTGAGTTACATGAATCATTGACTTCATCAAATTGCCTTCTGTGATATATATATATTAAACATAATGAGAAAGATCTACAGCGGCTACTAGAAAAATTAAATCAGAAGAGTGAGAAGTTTAATCTGATAATTAATGTTAATATAAAGAAAGTAATGATGATTGCTTAGAGACAAAATGCTACAATTAATATATTTCGGTACATGGGTTCAACAAAACTGGGACCATTGTAAAGAAATTTTAGCCCGTATAGAACACGCACGCCCAGAATTTATTAAAATGTAAATGTTATTCATCTGTCTTGATATGAGCATTTATTTAAGACTAAGAATGGTCCGATGCTACACACTCCCATATTATTATATGATGCAACAAGTTGAACATTCAATAAGTATACAACAAAACGCTTAGAGTCATTCGAAATGTGGATGTACAGGCTTGTATGAGGATGGCTTATCAATTATTGTCCCTAATATAGAAGGCGTTGATTGAAAAATGAATATTTTTTCCTAGGAACTTCAGTTATTGACATTAATATATACCAAGTTGCAGATGCCTATCTTCTTGTTTATAAAAGTTATACATTTAATAGTACTATGCTGTTGGTGATTTTGTTGAAATGGAAAAATTCAAGGCAAGAATTAAGATAAAATACCTTTTCAAGAAAGGTTTATCACCGCAGGAAATTTATAAAATTTATAATGCCATGTCCGGAATGTTGGGTGACTCTACCCCGTCGTATCAAGTAATTAAGAATTGGTGCCGGGCTTTCAAATTAGAAAGGAAGTCGTGTCAATGTGTGTACTTGACCACCAAAAACTGTTTTTACTCAAGAAAATATTGATTTGGTCCATGATATGGTATTGAGTGCTCGGAGAATTACGGTCAAATATATTGGTGAGACACGTGGCCTTTACGTTGGAAGCTTTAAGTAAATTTTGCAGGAGAAATTGGGTCTGAAAGAAGTCTACGTAGCATGGATTCCGAAAATGTTGTCACCTGATCAGAAGCGAGCCAGGTTTCTCACCGTTGCGAACAATTTGAGATTAATAGACACGGATTTGGACGGATTTTTGAAAAGATACGTAACTGTAGAGGAAACCTGTGTTACGTTCGTTTATTTTGTGGCTTCTTACATATTAAAGTCTTATTTTATTTTTCGTTATCTTAGAGAAATGCCGATGAATATTTTGTCCCCGCGCTTACTGTGCGCGTTTGCTGGAAATTTCCTGCCCTTGACGGAGCCATCCCTACATGTTAATTTGTTCTAGAATACTTGCAACATATTTTGTAAAATGGTTTTCGGGAGTCCACTTAAGATCTACTTTGGACCCATTTGCTTGCTCAGACCTCAGCGCCGGCGACAAGTACTGCGGGGGAGGGGTTCGATGGGTGTCTAT